>JAGFPH010001821.1:222692-236877 GCA_018207615.1 Philaenus spumarius
AAAACATCTAGTATAAACTAACTTGTTAAAAAACAATCTATTATAAAGTAACTTGTTAAAAAAAACATCTTTTATAAGCTAATTTGTAAAAAAAAACATCTATTATAAACTAAGTCGTTAAAAAAAACATCTATTATAAACCAACTTGTTAAAAAAAACATCTATTGTAAACTAAGTTGTTACAAAAAAAAAATATTATAAACTTACTTGTAAAACAAAATACAATAAAGAAAGTTTGATTTTTAATACAGGCCTACTACTAAACGCTATAGAAATACTGTGGACAGTCTATAACGTTTAACTATAGATTTCGACAAATTTCTAGATCTCAAAACTGAACAGAAGACTAGTCTACCATACTATATAATAGGGTACAGTCTATTTGTGCCTAAAAAATATGGATTTCAGTGTCAATACATTTATACATCACTCTAACCAACAAATCAACACAGGCTATAATCAAAGCTTTTGCATGACAAGATAATTTTAAATATTTGTTTCACACCTTGAGTGTGCCCAATAGTTCTGCTGGATAAATCATATTGGTATTTAATACTCGCGTATTCAAATTTTGTAATTGTTACATTTTGTATTTACTCAAAACAGCAAACACTTTTTTACATTGTACGTTAGAAATGATGTAAATAAATATTCGCCTTTTCTGTTTGAATTTGTAAAAAACTTATTGTACAAGTTAAATTAGTAATACAACTGTGTACGAAAATGAGATAATTTTATTTATAAAACAGCATTAGGTACAAGGTATGAATAAACTATTTTAATTACGACTTTATAGAATAAAATTTTAGCTATTCTTGAGTTTCAGCGAAAAAGGTCAACTACTTTTCGATCAACTACGGCATCCATTGTTCAACGTACTCTGTGTTAATGTGTCCCGTTATAAAGGAAGGACTTTGTATATACGAGAACCTTTGGTAAAATAATCTTTTAAAGTCTGTACAAAGAAAAGGTATTTCAAACCCTTCATATTATGAACTCATAAAATATTAATACACACTACACATTTTGCTTAAACACTTTATGCTTGTGGCGGTAACAATTTTACTTACTTTACATCAAAGAACCGTTGAAGGTGAATTCGGTTTTTGCACAAATTAGTCCGTTATGTCTGTCGTTCTGACGTTTATATAAAAAAGCTATTAATAACAACTATTCAAGAAAATTTAAATACTACACTGAAATAGAAAACTAGAATAAATAACGAATTAGTTTTTAAACAGGTGAATTTATATAGACTTAGTCCTATATGAACCCCTAATGCTCCTTCCACATCTTTAATACCATTTAGTAAGATCTCTTTTCAATATTATTGTTTTCTAACAAAGAAATAACACCATATTATTTTGTGTTAAAACAAAATTATGTTAATTGCTATATGTCAGAATATTACATAATAAGATAATTTTAGAACGTAAATACATACTGTTTAGATTCAATTTGCATAACATAAACTCATTAATTAATTTGATATCTTATGCAGGCCAATATCGTTTCTCGTATTAAAATAAATGTTAAAATTGTTTACCTTCTGAAACTCTCTGATTATATTATTTAGTATTAAAATAAAAATATTTTATCTATAAGCATTGTAATTGCACATCTATACTAATATTATAAAGAGGTAACTTTTGATTGTTTGTTTGTATGTAGGTAGTAATCTGTGGAACTACTGAACCGATTGAAGAAATACTAATAAAAACTACACTATCCCTGAGTAACATAGGCTAGAATTAATTTTGATGTAAGGGTTGAAAAAACCCTTAAAACAAAAAATATTTTTTGTTATACTTTCCTTAAAATTAGAGAGCTGAAATTTTGTACATTTATTTCTTACAAGATACGTAGAAAAGTAAACTAGATTTGCATTTTGTGGAGTGCTGCGGAAAGATGAAAATGTGATAACAAACTTTAAAACAGTACAAATAAATTTTTATATTTTCCTTAAAGTTATTGAGCTGAAAATTTTTCGAATTTATTTCTTACAACATACATAAAAAAAGTATCACAGATTGACATTTTTTCACGTGCTGCTAATGGGTGAACATTTAATAATAACTCATATAAATATTTTGATTGATATACTTTCCTAAAAGCTAGAGAACAAAAACTTAATAAATTAAGGAATTTAAAAATATGAAACCACTATGTTACATATTAGTTAAAAATAAATAAGACATATATTATAATTTAATAGTAGGGCCTATTTATATAAAATAACCTGTTTGCATTTGCTTCGACGTGAGTTTGCCACAAGGGTTAGCAAACGAAGCGTGCAGGAGGAGGAGCCCTCTTGTTACTTAATAAAATAAAAGGCAGAAAATAAAACCGAATTATCAAACAATTTTTAATTATTATATTCCACTTGTGTTCCTCCTTTAGAGAACAGATGATTTCAAACTTTAAAGCAATTATTTGTATTTCTAACTTTTAGGTTCAGTTTTTATTAAACCTGAGCCTTGCTGGTTCTTTTAAACTTTATTATAACTACTGTTATAAAATATACGAAATAATTTCATTTGAACATTTAACATTATTTACCATCTTAGCTTTGTGGTTATTATTAATCCTACACCTTTATTATAAAGAAAACATAACATGATTATGTGTTTAGAAGGTTTCAACGGGATTGGCGTGCGGAGCACGCAGTGTTTTCCCCTAGTATCTTATAATTTTACGTAACTACTTACGGGTGCATGTATTGAGATTTATTTCCATTTGCTTAAACTTTGTAAAATTACGGACGAGAACCTGCTATATTACACGAACGTATTTATTTGAAAATATATTACTACTGAATAATAACTGTATCGTTGTAAAGAATCGATGTTGCTGCTACAGTCGATACATCATACGTCATCTTGTAACAACGTGACTGTTTACCTTTGCTCCATAACGTTGAGGGTGTGTTACCATCTGATTGATGGGCTGTCAATATCAGCTTTATCGTTTCAATGTTATTTGGGCAAATATGTGTTATTGATTATTCAAATACAGCAACAGAACAACAGTATGTTCTCTATTTATTAAACGTATTTAAAGATACACAGTTTTGTTTCACAATTTTCACATGTAAACAATCAAAAATTAAGTTTAGAAATCTACTTTTATTGATTAACTTAATAAATAGTATTCTCAAAGCGCTAAGTATGTTTTTTGCACATACAATTTCTTACACAAAAACATAGAAATCATTACTTACGTTTATTGATTTTCATGTAATATTTTAAATTAAATTATCCGCTTATATTCTCTAAATAATATAATTAATAAAAAATATACATTAAATTAAATAACTTATACTAACGACCATTTTCTTGGTGAAATTACATCATAATAAATATTATACTTTATTTGTACTTTTACAAAATCTCTATTTCGCCAAGCCGTGCCGACCTGTGTTTCGCCAGCTATAGCGTTCTCTATAGGTACCAGTACACCGTAGAATATTTTTCATAGATCACCTCTAGATAGAGCCCTCTAGTTACCTCACATAAGTACGAGGTAGATTTGCTCTAGGTAGGCCATATTCGTAGACATAGACCAATCTAGATAGATCAGTCTATAAACCCGTGTACATTAGCGAAATTATAGTCTCTATGTAGAGTTGTAGCTAGTGCAATCTGTGTTTTCCAAGATCGTGTACGTGCAGTGAGAAGTGTGTGGTATGTGAACACTTACTATTGTCCCTGCTATCAACTAATTTGTAAACGGACAATAGAAACTCTAGGCAGGTCAACAAGAGTACAGTAGGAAATATATGTGAAGAAGCGGTTTTTTGTATGCGCAGAAGCAAGGACGGCCAATGCGCATGCGTTAACAGCGTGAAGGTCAGCGTAGCAAGTCAGTCGGTGACAGAGGTTAGTCGCGTTATCCAGTGCACTGCCTTTTCTAAATAATAGCTTGTAGTGTTATATTATTTCTGGACTATAATCAACTTAATGAAATTGTTATATATATTGTATATATTGTTATAAATATTGTATTCATTATTTATAAATATTGTACATAACTTTTAAAAACAGACTGGGTAGTAGTGTACTCAGCAGTCAAATCCCCCACGCCGCCGCCACCCATAACTTACCTCCTCCCTTCCACATCCCTACCTTCGCGGTCCGCTTCTTCACATAATATTTCCATCTTGCACAGAACTGTTAGTTCACTCTAGCAGACACCTTTCTAAGCTCTTGGTAGACACAGCTGAGTCTCTATTGAGGTGGGCACAGTATTAGGGCGCTCTAAGTAGATCATTCTAGCTCTATTTGTCCACCTGAATATATTGAAGTAATCTACGTAGACCATTGTGAACTGCCATTTGTTTTGTTTGTTCTAAGTTCTAGCTTTTACCATTAATGACGTTGTGGGGAGTCGTGATCAAACTTGTCGTTTAAACCTATTTAGCGCATAATTCTTGCAGTAAATTCGCGTGCATTCCCTCCTCTTGTTCCTCCTTGTTCTTTTTATTTTACCTTTCTTTATCTTTAACAAAGTACACGATATCACTGCATCTGCCAGGCGTTATCTTAAAGGCATATTTTACAATACACCAAACAACTTACCTATGGTCCGTTTACAGTTTAGTTGATAGCATGGGCAGTTTAGTTGATAGCATGGGCTAAAATGAATTAAGGATTGAGAAAAATAAGCACTCACTTTGGTTTACAGAAAACATCAGACCATTATTGGGGATGTACTATCTATCATGACTTATATTCTGATGTTTAGTACTGTAGTAATTATTTCAAGATTTATTTTATTTGGAAGAATAAATTTGCTTTCCGAAAACAATTTTAACAATTTGTTAGAATTGAAATGGCACAGTAATACATCAATACACGCTGGAATAAAACTAATGTAATTTTTTTGTAGTTTAAACTCCATAATGGAGTTTACTTAAACATGAGGTACTTTACTGAAATGAAGCAATTTGGATCTTGAATTAAACACTGAGACAAGGATATTCATAATTCAGTGTAGTAGTGAATAGGAGCCGATGTAGTTAGGTCAGTTAGTAGCAAGGCAAGCCTCCATAAGCCCATGATATCGGTTAGGGCAGCTCTACGAGAAAAATAATACAGTGTACAGGCACCTTGCAAATACCAAAGGAACACTCAATTCAGCACACAAAAGGCGAAAGTAGGCTATAATACCTTTAGGTTAGTGATGGAAGTGGGTAAATTTGGACAATGATAAAGGTTGAAGAACTTTCGAGTTAATTATTTGTATTTTGTTTATTTAAAACTATTCTCGAGTCCTTATTAAATAGCAGTAATTTTCCGAGGTATTTAATTTACGTGGTTGCATATTTACAATTATTATGAAATATAGTTTTTTTGCATTATTTTTCAATTTGTTTTAACCATTATAAACTTCGTTAGTGGCAATCAATTTAATACAATCAGGTTCCTGATGGAAATCACATTTATTCATTGCAATGTTAATGCGACTGACAGATGTAGCTCATATATCACTGAGGATGACGACTTTGTCGTTGAAACGCGTTTGATAATTAAACGTATATAGGTGAGAATAGTGTTATTTTTATTACTTTTTTAAATATAAATTCCTTCTCACCCGTCAAGATCAAAGTGTATTTTATAATTTTATCATACTAATAGATCAAATTATTTAGAAGTTTTTAATATTACAATGAATAAATTATTAACGAAATATGTTTATATGTTATACGAAGATGTACGAATGTTTCCGAATATAAATGAATCTCTTCTTTAAACTTGTATACATGCATACATTCATAATAAAAGGTTTTATTTATATTCATTTTATAACCTAAAAGCAAATCTTGTAACGTAGTATAGCCTACATTAGTTCTATTTAAGAAAATCAACATCACAAGACTTATATCGATTGAAGTTGTAAACATAACACCAATGTATAATCTACGCTAGGTTTTGTTTAAGTATTACATCAGGATTAAGTATTACATGTTTAAGGATGGTTGAAATCAGTTGTTATATTATATTATTACTCACGTTCGTACGTACGTACACTCGCTTTTATAGGAGTTGATTGATTCTATACATAAATAATTAAGATTCTAAAGAAATTATTTTAAATTTCCATCATACTTACTTGCGTGTATTAAAACTCACGTATAATTAAAATTGTAACTTTCATAAAATATCAAATTTACAACAATTCAACACTTTTGAAATTGGACTCACTTCACAAATAAATATTACCGAAAGTAATGTAGTACTAGAGGTTAACTAAATTTTAATATCATATAAAGCTAAAATCGTTCCTGGAATGCAGTGAAAGCGTTGACTATCTGGATATTAAATACAATGGATGAAAAGGATATTAAATACAATTTCCCGACATTTAAACGTTCTGGAATTTCCATTAAAAGCTAAATTGTTCACATATAAAGGTAAATTATTACATTTTGAGGGTGTTTCGTTTTATGCGCGCCGTAAACCATTGAATTTGTTTACAGGCATCGGACTGTTTAAATCTCAGCATTCAGGAGGGTATAAATTAAATGAACAATTTCCATACTCACGCCATACGTTTGAAATTTATTTTATTTTTAAGAAAACAGTGAAACTGTAACCCTGATCATGGTTTAAGCGAAGTACCGATTTATTCAGTACTAGGGAAACCCCATGCGAGCTCCTCATGCCAACCTCGTTGGCACTTTTTATACACGTAATCATGATAAGTTTTTTTTATAATAAAGGTGTAGGATTAATATTAACCCCGAAGCTAAGATGGTAAATAATTTTAAATGTTCAAATCAAATTATTTCGTATATTTTATAACAGCAGTAATAAATAAAAGGTATACACAGCCTTACGATAAAAACATAACCTAAAAGTTAGAAATACAAATAGTTGCTTCAAAGTTTGAAATAAGATTATTTTTCCGACTAAATTTATAAATATTGAAATAAAAAATGTGTTTATCAAAATGAATTATAGCCTGTGTTACTCAGGGATAGTGTAGCTATTTATTAGTAAAACTTTATTTTCAATCGGTTCAGTGGTTCCAGAGATTACTCCCTATAAACAAACAAATTGACCTATTTACAATATTAGTATATTAGTATACAATATTAGGGGACATAAAACAAAATGTCTAGACATAAATTAAATAAAACAAAGTAAAGCTGAAATATACCACTAACATTACAAATGTACGTACATCTCAGAGCCGAAACTGAGAAGTCAAAAATCTATTTTTTTAAACACAAACACACACCACACGGAAAACACGTGTCGACAGACTAAACTCAGAACAACAACTGAGTAGATCTTAAGGTTTGTGTTTCCCTTATGTAATAAAAGGTACCAGGAACTGGCACATGCTTTCTCACAAACATATTTAAATTACTAAACAGATTCACTGTGACTTGTAGGGTGTGGTGGGAGAGGTGATTTTTTATTTAAGTAGGAGGTTAACTAATAAATATTATTATTATTATCTACAGAGAAAACTATTCGATCGATTTCAAACAAATTTGCACCAAACACACCAATTAAGTCTGTATATATGCATGAAAAAAAGTTTTGAAAAATATTGAAAAACAATCTCCTTTATGGCCAAAAAAACCCTAAAAATCTGTTATTATTATTATTATTAGCTAAACGAAATTTTTTAGAAAGATGCGGTTTTTTGCATATTGTAGGGTACATTAAAGGCTACAAATAAGCCAAATTTTATCAAAATCGTTAGAGCAGTTTTTTTATAAAAAAATAATAACTGATTTTTTGGGTTTTTTTTTGTAGACAGAAAGGAGGTTGTTCTTAAAATTTTTCAAAATCTTTTTTCGTGCATCTATACAGGCCTACTTGACACGTCTGGTGCAAATTTGTTTGAAATCGATCTAGCTTTGTATACATACAGACATACATACAGACAGACATACAGACAGACATTTTGTAAAAAACACTTTTTTGGACTCAGGGGGTCCCAGCACGGATATTTCCACAAAAATCTCAACATCTATATTTTTGCGATCACTATACTTTCTCTATACTATAGTATAGTGAGAAAGTAAAACACAGATAACACAAACACACCCCCGACGGCAAACACGTCTTGGCAGCCTAAACTCAGAACATCAACTGAGTAGATCTTAAGGTTTGTGTTTCCCTTATGTAAAATTCACTTGACAACAAGAGTTGATACATATTCCCGAAACGCAGGGTATAGACTTTAACACATAGATTATTGCAAATGTCCGAATACGCAATATTTATAACAATTTTAAAGTTTTGAATTAGCAGAGGTTATGATTTCTAAGGCTAATTGTAATACGATTAGTATAACGGCAAGCAATAGTTTATTTATAGTTTCTAAGGATTTAGGAATTTGTGACTTATAAAAAACTAGCTGACCCGTAATAGCTGATCCCCCCAAACCCCCACTAAAATTTCGAATTTTTTCAAACCCTTTCTTAGTAAGCACCTATATACCAAATTTAATTCCAATCCGTTCGGTAGTTTTGAAGAAATCGTTTTTTCATAACTTTGATCCCCCAAACCCCCCTAAACTTTCGAATTTTTTCAAACCCTTTCTTAGTGAGCACCTATGGCCCTAGAGGAAGCTACATACCAAATTTCATTTCAATCCGTTCGGCAGTTTTTGAGAAATCGTGATGAGTGAGTGAGTGGTATTTCGCTTTTATATATATAGATATAGCCGAAAGGACAAAATTGAGTTATAAGTTCAAAAGTAAACAGATGAATATTTTAACAAGACTGAATATCTTTGTTAAATTTTACGAACTAATGTTGTTTCAATATTTTAACCTCCACAATTTGTAATTATAAAGATTTAAATGTTTACCTTTTGAGTACCTTCTCAGTTATTATATTTACATTTTATAAGAAAACGTTTATCTTTTCAAACGGTTTTTCAATTTAGTTAAATAATATTTCTTTACTTATATGTAATACATATTTAGGTTGTCCTTAGTTGTAGCTATGTTTGTTGGTACAATTCCGTCTGACAACAAATAAAAACATTAACATATTA
Organism: Philaenus spumarius; assembly: GCA_018207615.1. Classification (NCBI taxonomy): domain Eukaryota; kingdom Metazoa; phylum Arthropoda; class Insecta; order Hemiptera; family Aphrophoridae; genus Philaenus; species Philaenus spumarius. The sequence continues at coordinate 231,714 of JAGFPH010001821.1, forward strand.
CAAACAAACATACAAATCAATTTATTTTAAAAAAATATTATAGATTAGTTTAGTAAATATTGAAGCTTTTAAGAAATTTAAAAGTTTTGTGTAATTAATAAAGACTACTATTTTTGAAAATTAAACTATCCACTATTATTTTAGAACAGTGATTAGGTTTGCCTAACAACTGAGGCACACAACTTAAATAAATTTAATTATCACTTATATTGTAAAAAGAAAATTTACTTTTCGATATTGTGTTATGTAATTTTTGTTTTACAAACTACCAATAATATTAAATAGTCATAATATGGTTTTAGTTAAAATAATGTTTTATTTACTCAAAACTATTTAAGTTGTTTTTTTCTCTATCGTATGTTAAATTTACACATAGATAGAGACATTGAAATTTACCGTTACATTCAAAGCAATAAAAAGCCATAATGAATTTAAACGTAGGCTTACTTACAAGTACAAAATAGTATATTTAAACAAAATATTATATACCATATTTAAGATTTATAACACGTTATTGACAGAAATACGGTATTGTTTTTTCCAAGATTTACTAATAAGTAATAACAACTTAAGTTTTGTTATTACAAGGTAGAAATAATAATAAAATTCTGGTTCGTTCTTCAGGTTATCCTTCCGCATTCAATTTGCTTTGGATAGGTTTACTACAGTACAATTTACATATTATTATCTTCCCATGTTTGAAATATTAGCTTATATATTGGAATAATTTGAAATAAACAAATATATTCTACTAGCTGACTCGTACGGCGTTGCCCGTGGTGGTTTGTATTTTCAGTCTTTTTAACGTAATTGTATTCTTTTTAAGTGTTCAGTCAGTGAGTGGCATTTGGCTTTTATATATATAGATCTTAAATAATAAAAGCACTATTGTCATAAGTTAATAATAAAAGATCTTAAATTATGATTTTAGTAACTTTGTTCCCACCAAACCCCTCCTATTTCGAAATATGACAATAGTGCTTTTATTATTTAAGATCTATATATATATATATATATATATATATAGATTTCTCACGTAATCATTTGTTGGTTTTGCTGTTATTTTTAACCAGGGTAGGTTGATCGTTTTCGATCAACATTTATTGTGGCTCTTTCGTGTTCAAGCATCGGATCAACATTTCAAAACCAACAAATAAGGGACCCAATTACAAAAAACTTATACAATTTCTTATACATCCAACTTAGCGTCGTAACTGAGACCATCAATAGTTGATCTGTTTTATACAAGTTATATATACAAAATACCGTTATTCAGATGGTTTAGTAAGTTTTTAAACCGGCCAGTCTAACTCGCTCGCTTTCCTAACTGCACCCTGCCATCGGCCTGGCCCGGCCTTACTTAATTACCCTTCTACCTGCTACCTATTCATAGTTGAGGGAGGGTTGTTTATTGTTTACTGCATTGTATATTAAATGGATTATTGGTTTAATATTGTACTTCTACACAATAGACGATATGCAAATTATAGTAAGTTCTTCATTTCTTTACCGATTTTCGTAAAACTCATTTTCCTATTGTTTTTTGGGATGCTGAACAAGAATCTGGCACTAATTTTTACCTAATGTTAAAAATAAAAATAATTACTTGATTAATACGAATTACATATATTTTTTGTAAAGAATAAATCCATTTACACAGTTTTCACGATATCTTCCGAATATGGGAACTTATAAAAATTAAATCGAACTGAGTCAGACTTGTTGTTTTAATAACTTAATACTTAAGTCATTTTATTTTTTATTTTCAATTTAATTTTAGTGTTTGAAGTAGGAAAACATATCTGTAAAAGCAATTGACAGCATTTGATTAAGCTGTAAAAGCTTTTCTTATAATGTTTTGGATAATACAGATGTATTTAGGTATTTTTTTCAACTAAATTGACAATTTCTAAAACCTTAGGGAAATGTCTCATCTCTAAAACTGTAAAAAAATAACAAAACAAAAACACGTACAATTAACTTAATCCGTAATATAATTTAAGATAATATGCTGGATTTATGCAATCAAATATAGCGGATGATGTTTCAGGAAATAAATACGCAAATGTTAAGAATGTCTTCAAATAGAAACGTGAAATCACAGTAGAAAAAGGTAAAATACATTTTGAAACATAACAGTACTAGCCATTATAATTGTAGACCTAATATTCGTTCATTTTACTTTAAGAGTTTTCTCCTATTTTATGTTTTAATCCTGACCTTGAAAAGTTAATTAATTTATTGCAGTCATATTTAATGAGTTACATTCAAAATAGTACATATTATGAAGAAGAAAACACAGTAACACTGTAGTATTATTGGAAATAATAAATCGTACAAAGTGTGTGTTAGTAAATAATATTCTCTATACCTTAAAAATACAACTTATCTCTTTCTATCTATTTTTTTATAAATTTAGAATTAATTATTATATTTTCTTACAGTTTTTTCTAACTTGTAGAGTTATGACATTTAGGAAAGGTTTAGCCTAATTTTGATCAAATCAGTTGAATACTTCCCAAATTTTAACAATGTATCATGGGAACATATTAACATGGGTTAGAAATAAATGTTCTAATTTCAGCATGCTATTAACGTTTTTACGTAATTTATTTAAAAAAATCTGTAGAACCTTAATTTATGCTAGTAGAATTTTTTATATAATTTATTTAGATCTGGAGTATTTTTAGGACTTGCTCTTTAGTTCTCAAGTTATTACCACTGTTGTTTTCCAGTATATTACACATTTAATCTAAAAACAGAATCATTGAAGTTGGAGTTTGGCATTACGAGGTGGTATCAAAACGTGAATGTGAGCAACTGTAAAGACTGGTCAAGCTGAAAAAGCTTTGTATTTTCAAGCTGTATCCTCGGGTTCGTTCAAATTCAAATTCGATTTTGTATACTCCTATCTAATACAAATTAAACATACTTTTGTAAAGCATTTGATCTTTTTGTGCGTTTATGAACATTAATAGTTAGAAACTATACTAGGAGTTTGATTTGAGCAAAGTAGAAAACAAATAATCAGATATAAAATACGTACCTAAACTTACTTTAAAATACTTTTACTTTTTAAGATGTCAACAAATCATTATACTTTAGAATAACCTCCATTTTAAAACACTTTTTTTTGGTAAATTAATAAATTCAAATAAGATTCAACGTCTAAAAATGATTTAAAATTATTTCATAAATGTTTCAAATTGGGACAAATTGATATTTGTGGTACCTATTTATAATTAGATTTCAATACAAAAAAAAGCTTTCAAGTTTTGTAAGATTCCTTATAGACCAGTCGGTAGGGGTAAATTTAGACCAAAAGTTCCAGTAATTTATAATACGGCTGATTTTTTTTATAAGTACATTAAAGTATGTAGATTAAGATAAAAAAAGTTTACCAGTCTATCGATTTCCCAAAGTCGAAAGAAAAATCGATTATCATTTATTGTTCGATTATCCTTAATATTTCGAGCTGGGATAAAGATATAGAAAAATAAAAAATACCACCGTGTAGGGGTGGTATTTTTCAACAAAAAATGTCATATGTATTTATTTCGTCCGAGCAATGGTTTGTCTGGAAAAATTCGATAATGCAAGTATGTATTTTGCAGCAGGGGAAATCACTAAAATGGGACATCTTATTCATATATGAAGCGTTGTCTGATTCTAAATTGGCAGAATTTTAATATATCGAATTGAAACTTGACGTAGCAGTTAAAATATATATTTTAAACATTTATGCTGAGTCTCAGCTTGTTTTCTTGAAAACGTGTGTAATTTTTAACGTATACCAAAATACTACTATCTCTATAGTCGTGATTTCTATTTGAATCTGAAACAAAATTTTGCAATCGATAAGGACTAACCTCATGCTGTTCGATCCATGTCTCAGATAAAACAATACGATGAAGCAGGTTGGCAACCAGGTTACAAATTTATAAAAATGTTTCCTAACTTTGTAACATGGTTTCATCCACATACAAAATAAGGAAGATAAAATGTAATTCAAGCTTACATAATAATGTGATAATAAAAGCAATTTTAAAATGTGTGAACTATTTAAAAAAGTTATTAATTAGAATTTCTGCATGGACAGTTTAATTCAAATAACTAAATGTGCCGAAATAAATTTCTGGTTTTCTTTTCGTTCTTAAATAATTTTTTTATAACTTTGAAATTAAAAGATTTGTTACATTACAGATATCCTGAAACTGACACATGCTCAATTTACAATAAGATGAAACTTGAATTAACGAACACGTAAAATTGCTTCTAGGAGTCTCTAGAATTGAACAAACACAAAATTATTTTAGCACAGAATAGCACCAAAATTGTCGTCAAATCATGTTGCAACAAATGTACTTTATTGATTTACTAAAAATACTAAACCCAGTTCCAACTAAATCGTTTACAGTAAAAATTTAAATTTAAACGCTTATGTATGTCCTCAATTATACCTTCATGATTTCAACTTTAAAAAATCCAAATTATTTTATTAGAATATGTCTAGATAACGAAACAATGTTGTTAGAGTGAACGTACTCTACGTTAGGGTCGAGGGGCTGCCACAAGGGTAATAATTGTCAGAAATATTTCTATTGTTAAATTCATTTCTTAAGAAACCTTACTCATCCGACAAACGGGAGTTTTTAACATTTCTACAAAATGGTTTGGTAATTTTACATTAGGTTCTTATGTTATGTTTAAAATAAACTTGCAAAGGAAATGTAAGAACCTTATAAATACAACTTCATTTTGATGTAGTTGGTTTGAAAAGAATTTGCAAGACTTGGCTCCACGAATCTGATCCTAGTTTGATTCTTTCGATTTTAAAGTAAAAAATATGTGATGCATTGATTGTAGAAAATGTCTACGTGCAGAAAAAGTGTTTATAGTTTAATATTTCTTCCAAAACCTACTGCAAAATAGGTTTAACTTCTTACAAGTGTTCAACAGAACGTAGACCTAATGGTTTTGTCCGTCATATTTTGTTCTTATAATACAATCATTTATTTATTTTATAATTTTATTTATTTTGTAGTTATGTTTTTGTTATTGAATATCACATTGGAAACGACCTGACACGTCCAATGGTATCACTCAGTAATGGCCTAATGGTAGTAATTTGGGTTCAGGGAGCACTAAAACAAATTATTCTACT
>JAGFPH010001822.1:20932-49314 GCA_018207615.1 Philaenus spumarius
GAAATAAGACCACACGTTGGAAGTAATAACTTCTATGACCGATTTATATTTTTATCAGTATTATTATTAGAGGAGAATAAAGGTCAACAAATTACACAAGTCGATATATTGTCAAAAAATATTATATAATATTTTGAAATTGCATAATTATAATATAGTAATATTATTATTATTGTTATTATTATATTATGTAATAATATTATAACTATAATAAGTATGCGAAAAATAATGATCATTATAATGTAAGCAGTATTTATTTAGTGAATAATGAATGATTTTGAGTGAGGTATTAGTGTATGCACTCTACATAGAATTCTAAGAATAATTCAATATGTAAGGGATAATTATTGTAATAATAATTGTAATGTAATAATTATAATAACGTATTATAATATATTATGAATCGTCTATTCCCTCTCCATGCGCTTACTTGTCTATATATACTATTAGCTGACAGGACAATGTTCGCTATTGCAATAATATGGTTGCCTACAGCAAATTTTACATCTTAAAGTATTTTAGCTGAGTCTGTGTGTATTTTGAGACAGTGGTTTTTTCGGCTTTCGACGAAGGCATTTTACCTTGCTCCAGCTGGTTCGAGTCATCAATCAGCAGGTTGATAACTATAATAAGTACCTGTCTTCTGTTGCAATTTTGCTGGACGTTGCGTTTGACAATGTCATCAAGGCCTCCTATACAAGTTGAGCGACTTTTCTGTACCGGAGGCTGCTGTACACTTCATCCAGTAGTCCTACCTTTCAGGCAGATCCTTTTGAAACTTCGTAGACTATGAACTCTCCATGTTGCGGCCGATACTTACTGGAGTTCCCCAGGGTAGGGTCTTGGGACCGGTAGTGTATCTTGTTTACACTAATGACTTTCCAGCTGTTCCAGGTGTGACATTGCCGCTGTATGCTGATGACGACACTGTATCCAATATAAGCGGCAAAGACAATGCAGAGGCAACTGGATGTGCTGCCCCCGTGGCTGAAGATATGGCGCATAAGATTAATGGAAACAAGTCCGATTCTATTTGTTTTAGAAAAAGACGCAGAATGAACTCAGAGTCCCTCGTGTTGTGGAACTTGACGGGGTGGCCTACCGTCAAGTCCTTTGGCATAACGCTAGACTGTCGAGTCAAATTCAGGCGGCACGTGCTGAATATGGTCACCGAACGTGCACAGCCACATTCCTACTTACAATGAAGGAATCTTTTAAAAACAAAGTAGGCCTATATGCACAGGCCAAATATACATTCGTCATAAGCAGCATCTCAACGATTAAAAACTGGTTTCAAAGCTTTCTCTATACTCCAAAAACGTATTAGTGTAATGAAGGAAGTTATACTTCACTGTTATATTCAGTTTATGGATTTTTTAATAAGTAATAGATAACTATGATTGAGAAATAAATTGCCTGACCTTGATGATGTCTCCAACGAACACTTGATCGATATTTTTTTTGATAAAGCAGTAAATTGTTTGTAACAATTTGAATGACATTTCTGAAAAGCATTTATTTCCACTGGCACTTTATTGTCTTTCGTGGATAAATTATATTTTCGTCGTATTACTAGAATATTTTTTCATTTTCTCAGATAACTTGCGTTGAACGAATGAAGCTGTTCATTTCTTTTAAAACAAAATGTACATATTGATTTTGTTTGGGCACTTTGTGTTTTCCAAAAACTAAATCAACTAGTCGAAATCTATGCATCACATAGATAATTGGTTTGTATGAGTTTTTTTCATTAGTAAACGAACTATTGCCAATTCTACCTGAGTCTTACAAAAAATCTTATTTAGGGTCGGAGTAGTGGAACCTTCGCAGATGAGAAGAAACTTTCGTTTTACAGAATATACTTTAAAAGCGGCACGAACTTAATAATTATGAAAATCTATTAAAAACTCTTTATTCACCTAATAAAGTGGCATTACTTATGTTAAATTAATGTAATACTGATTGAAATTCATACATAGAGTAATTTTATTTTTAACAAAATTAAAAATCGTCGTCAACTGAATATTTTGTAAAGATCGTCCATTAGTCAAAGTGAGTATGCAATGTATTCTATCGCCCTGGTATGCAACGCTCAGATGTAGCCTACTGAGCGCGCAGCATGTTTATGACGCTGACTGATAGTCTTTCCCCCATTCTACAAACAGCTGACGATTTTCTTTATTATTAAAAATTTATCAAAATTCAGGTGTATAAATTTCATAAGGTATGAAATGTCTATATTTAAATTTCTGACATGTTTACATACGTGACTGACGTATAATCCCCTCTCATCTATTCTGCTGATTATTTTTTGGTTGAACGTGATCTGAAAAACCATCACATACATTTTTTCACGGTATAAAATCACTCGGAGTAAACATTTTTTGACAACTTTCTCATGCTGTAATTTTGAGTTCCAGCGCGGGTGCGGCAACTGACGCTCATTTTGCTCACTTTAATATTAATCATCTGCTAGAAATGAAATTTATCTATATATATATATATATATAAAAGCCAAATACCACTCACTCACTCATCACGAAATCTCAAAAACTACTGAACGGATTGGAAGGAAATTTGGTATGTAGCTTCTTCTAGGGCCATATTTGCTAACTAAGAAATGATTTCAAAAAATTCGAAATTTTCGGGGGGTTTGTAGGGGGTCAAAGTTACTAAATCATGGTTTCTCCAAAACTACCAAACGGATTGGAACGAAATTTAGTGTGTAGCTTCCTCTAGGGCCATAGGTGCTAACTAAGAAAGGTTTTAAAAAAACGAAAGTTTAGGGTTAGGGATGAGACAAAGTTACTAAATCACAATTTCTCTAAAACTAATGAACGGATTTGAATGCAATTTGGTATGTAGCTTCATCTAGAGCCGTAGGTGCCACCTAAGAAAGGGTTTCAAAAAATTCGAAATCTTAGGTGGGTTTGGATGGGTCAAAGTTACTAAATCACGATTTATCTAAAACTACTGAACGGACTGGAATGCAATTTGGTATGTAGCTTCATCTAGAGCCGTAGGTGCCACATAAGTAAGGGTTTCAAAAAATTCGAAATCTTAGGGGGGTTTGGATGGGTCAAAGTTACTAAATCACGATTTCTCTAAAACTACTGAACGGATTGGAATGAAATTTGGTATGTAGCTTCCTCTGTAGGTGCTGGCTAAAAAAGGTTTTAAAAAAATTACTTAAGAAACAAGTTACTTACAGCACTACTGAAAACACTGAACTACACATGAATCAGGTGGAGCAGAGAAGGGTGGGGGAGCGATAAGTCGCTGCAACAAGAATTCGCTCACGGATGCGTTCTGTTTGCTGTCGCGTATCGCCTAGCTTGGCCGTATCTGTATCCATGCAATGCTTTCCACTTTTTGTCTTTGTCGCGTAGTGTGGCCGTACAATAATAGATGCACTTCTAAATTATTTCAGGAGGCATGCGACTCGGGCTATGTACACTAGGGTGGGCCGAAAAAACTATTTTTTTTATTTCGAAGTTGTAATAGCGCGGACAAGTTGCGAATTATATGGACAAAAAAATATCAAATTTGGTTGACATCTTCCGGTCGCGCATAGGCCTTAAAATTTAATAAAGTATGAAAAAACGTTTCGCGATTATTTTTTTAATTTTTGAATTATATGTTTCCGTGATGTAATACTTGTAACGTCTTCAAATATACCCTAAAAACTTCGTTAAGTAACAATAGCATAGAAAATTATGAAAATCTAGAATACATATTTATAACTTGTATCATGTGAAGGGCATCAGCGTAGTGAGTGATACGGGAATCGCAAGATCCGCAAAGTCAGAAGTCAGGGTGGCTGTTAAGGTTATCCGAGCCCGCCTCATTACCACATACTCAGACGTCATAAAAAATGCATAAATTTTAGTTTTTAGTTACTAACGTATGTTGTACATAAACTTCACACAATTTCGTTAAAACTACTCTACTAGACGTCAAAATAAAAAAAAAATAATTTCAATTGCTGTTTCGATCAACAGTATACAAGTGTAGAATTTCGTAACTTAAATGTGGCAGTCGAAACAGTTCTTTTCTTAAAAGGTCAAAGCATTGACGAAAACAGAATGACTCAAAAACATACAAACTTTACAAAGCTTTACACTGAGGTTGATTTATTTTAAGTTTTGTAAGAAACTTCAACATGCATATTTATTAGCTGGTTTATAGATTGTTTTGTTGGCTCATTTTGTTTTGTATACCACGGCTAAACCAAGCAAGACAGGCTGTATAATATATTTCGCATACAAACAAAAACGTTTTGAAATTATTTGAACTTCTCAAACGTTGTACGTTTTACGTATACTTTAATTAATTATATATGTTTTAGAAACTAAACACCAGATAAAATATGTAATCTACAGAGGTCTGGGACCTCGGTTCTATTCCGTTATTTACAAGATGTATTTATAGTTTTGTTTTAAATTAAGAAATAGACTTTGGAAACACTGCCCACAGTGTATAAACAGCGACTGAATAAGGACACTCATACCCAATTATATTCTGAACTACTAAATTGATAATATAAACACAGTGCAAAGAGTTCAAAGTGGTTAGCGTTTCTTTTCTTTTAAATTATGTGTTTAGTAAAATTACCAGATAGAATAGTTTAATAGGGTTTTGTTAAAAGGGCGTAAGTCTGTAATGTAAAACTATTGGAAATTAAGAAAACTTACTATTTTATTTACTTACTTTTGATAAAAAAAATTTAAATTGCTGTATGTCAAAGTAATGTTATTTCATAGTACAAGTTTCACGTAATTTGGAAGAGCTTTTTAACGTGTCATTAATTTCAAAAGTTATAACAAAATTGCTATTTTAACAATAATCTAAAACTAAATGAGGAAATCTGGTGACTAAAAAATGAAAAATAAAGTTTTATATGTTGTTTTAATTACTTCTAGAACAAATGTTTTACACAATTAGGTCAAGATAAAAAGGTTGTAATGAAATAGCACTTAAATTATAAGAGAACATTATAAAATGTCAAAACAGCTCATTTTCATCGTCGCTGGACTCAAGTTCAATGTCACTATGAAATGAAATGGGATGAAAAATGCTTTATTTCGCAGCAGAAAATAGACTAACACAATATTATGTAAATTTGCATTGCAAAAGCATAGCTTGATGCCTGTCTGCTTGTTTGGGTAGTAATTTCAAACACAAAAACACACTTTACATCAAAGAAACTTAACACATTACGAATTTGCTTATCTTAAAAATATCAAATAACTTTAGAAAACATGTATTCAAAAAACAAATCTGGACTACCAATATACACACATTTATTAAATTACAAAAGGGTAAAATATCTTAAAAATGTATTCCATTAACGATAATAATTAGAAATTAAATTCTTGAATTAAAGCCCATCTGTATTGCCATGCTTGTTGAGAGAATTTTGCAAGCCGCACCCAATCGTGCCCATTCAAATACTTTAAAACCTCTTCCTTACTTAGCTTATGCTTTTTAAACCACCTAAATCTGAATTCCTTTAAAATGGACATTTTCCGATAAAATGATATGTGTCCTCGAACTGATTTAAATTACAAAGAGAGCAATTATAATTTTGTTTCTTGACCCAAGGCTTATAATTTAAGTGAAGCAAACTCCCCTACACTTGAATACCCATCCAATTAATTTTGAATTAAATTCATCTCTAAAATAAGTTTAATCGCCAAGGTCAAAGTCTACCTCTCTGTATAAGGCATGGTATTGACTTTTCCCAGCGGCTTGTATACATTTCAGCTTAGCATCGTCCCTTATCGCCTGCCATAAGGTCATCAGTTGTCCCCTCTATAGTCCCGAATCATCTGAAAACGGCACAGAATTCCTATCAATTTCACTATCGACAACTTCAGCCTCTGTTGTAGGCCAGTTTTTGATGGCTTCATAGTACTGTTGATACTGATCAGGAATGTCGTAACTCATTTTATCAATATCAATTATTTGAGCTTTTTTTATGGAAAATTTTTCTGCTGGGTAGGCTGGAACCGTAGATGGTTGAACAGCTGCCTGCGTTTTTGACATAAAAACGTGGAAGGAGAAATCAAACTGTTAGTGTAGAATGCTTCAACACAGCCTTTCTTTTTTCTTTTTTGTTTGTAAACAAATTGGAATAATGTACTTATCTGAAAGTAGACCTTGCCTTTTTTGTTGACTTTTTACCCCTTCGTCTCTTGAGAAATACATGACTTTTTGTAGTGGACTTTCATCCAAGTTTTGAAGTCCAAAATGACTTTTTTTTCATCACAAATTATAAACTTACCAAATCTTGATGTGCTGGATTTTATGTAGTCTGAGACCTCGCTTACCGTGTTTATACGGTCATGTGACCTAAGACACTTTGATATGATACCAAAGTCTTGATCGCATGGCAGAATGCTGTGTCCTCTTACAGGAACGTATTGAGTTACTTTGTCAAACTTGCCTGAATCGGTAAGAAAAAGGCAACATCTTGATAAGGCCTGATTTTTTTTGCCACTGCAGTTATCACAGAAAAGCCTCAATTCTGTGTAGTTTCCATCAGCCGCCATATCATTGAAATACTTATAAAACAATGAACAAACTGAGGTATTTGGGACTCTTTTTTCCACTCCTTCGTGATGTAAATAAAGCAATCGCTTTAATGTTGTGGATGCCAAAAACATTTAGTGTCGTAGGTAATACAACTCTTGAACTAGCGCATTTTTGGAAGCGATATTGTTTTCATGTAGTCGAATGCTAAAGATAAAACATGAGTTTCATTTTTAGCAGCATCAGATGACTCATATTTGAGGGCTGACTAGAACTTCTAGGTGATATGATTTTATTTTACAATTTAAGCGTCACATGTGCAACACACATTCACCTTTGGGCGCCCAAATTTATAATAAAAATTCTCTATCTTTCGATTTTCAAGTGTATATTACGTATATCCCTTATTTTTACCCCCACTTGACCCCCTTCCCCACCTTATTTATGGAAATTCATCTGGCCTCTTTTTCACTCTCACATTATTCCAATTAAGTAGTGGCAGAATAGAACGAAATCTAGTAGTGATAGAACGAAATCGTTACTTAATATTTACATTTTATTTTTATGTCTCCAGTTGCAATAGTTTAACAACTAAATATAGTATATTTATAATATTATTATTATTATTATTATATATATATACCTTGTTTCCGTCTTGCAACTTTTTTTGTGCAGTATAATACTACGCGCGTTTCGGGAACCTGTTCCCATCTTCAGGTATTTATAAAATTTTACTCACATGTGAGCACGTCATAAGGTAACACAAACACACACATACACACAATTCAAACACAAATTATTGCACTTACGATGACAAATTTTTTTAAACAAAAAGAAAAGTGTAAAACCCGTTGGCTTTAGGCCATGTTGACGGTGCACCGGTCACTCGTCGACTGACAGATTACATCCGTTATCTCCATAGTCAATACTATTTATAGGCATATAGGTAGCAATTGCGGTATTATACAGGCTACTAGATTTAAAATATAATTGTTCATTGAGGACTAACCTACTCTGGTGCAAATTAGCTTGGTAAATTTCAAATTCTTCCAATGCATTCATTAGTCGACCTTTTTAACATAAATAATGCAAAGAGACTAAATTCACTGTCAAATTGTCATAGCTATGATCGTTGTCAATTTAGTGTATAGCATATTTTGAATTGTTATGTGCAATGTCTTTTTTATGTAGATGTTCTTTAAATCTATCCTTGAATTTTCTGCCGGCTTGTCCAATATAAAATTTATTACATTCACTGCACTTGAGCTTATAGACACCCTAGCAATTTTCAGTGCATTTGTTGATTTTTGTCGCAGTTGTTTTTTATATTATTGTTTGTTCTGAATGACACTGTCACATTATATTTCTTGAATACATTTTTCAAATAATTAGGCAATAAGTTGTATATTCCGCGGAAATGAATTTCATTGGTTTTGTTTTATTGTCTCTACTTTTACTCAGGTGTTTGTGAAGTCCTTTATCAACTATTTTTGTGCTGTATCCATTCCTGCTTTCTATGTAATTTATTGCTTGCAGCGCTTCCTGATAATGGAGTTCACTCATGGGTATTGCTATAGGCGTTGTATAAATTAATTAAACGCACGCGTATTTTGTGACCATGGATGCTATGAATTAGCGTGAATTACCACATCAGTAGTGGTTTGTTTCTTATATATTTTAAATTCGAGTTCATTTCTGTTTTTTATAATGGTTAAGTCCATATAGTTAATCCTGTTATTGATATCCTTTTCCATTGTGAATTGTATATTGGTGTTTAAACTGTTGAGGTAGTTTTGTAGTAGGTCAAGTTTTCCTATATAAAACAAAATTTGGCTGTAATGTTTATTTTTACTCGATAATAAAAAATTGTTTTAAAAATAGTTCAAAAACAATTCAGATAGTACAGAGCTTAATGGAGAACCCACACCTAAACCTTCACTTTGTTCATAAAATTTGTTTTCAAATTCAAAATAATTCTGCTTTAAGACAATACTTGGTTTATGGTAGTGTTACATTATTTACATATTTAAAGTTATGTACACGTTTTTACATTGTAAACTAAAGGTAATAATATATGTACATTAGATAAATGCTAATGGTCATCAATTAATTGTTAGTCTTGATTTTTTGGGAGGCACACTGTCACCGCTGTTATTCTCCGAGTCTTCATCTATTTGGGCTGAATGAGGCTCGTATTCATTGTCGGTGTCTTCCTCAGTGAAATCTTGCTGGTGAATCCTCCCGAACTGAACTCTGTTGTGTATTTGCACCTTATGATGTTGAGAAGGAAAGGTGGAGCTGTATCCAATGTCGTTGTTGTGGGGGTTAAACCTGAAAATGAACACAGTAATTTTCTCTGAAATTCCACAATCATCGATTAATATCACTACTTACATAAGCTAATGTCATACTTGAGGTATGCTCTGTAGCAGTGGTATTTTGCAGCATCACGTGCAGATGGCAATCTGGCTAGTTGGAATTGCGGCCGGGCCACCACAGTTTGGAATGTGCGATAGCGTAAGTCTTCCAGGTTGTCCACGGTCCCTTCATACAACTTGACGAGGAACTTTTCTCCGGCCTCCGAGATTTGATGCGGCGTTGCTTCAGGGTCTTTGAAGATCTATATTTCGTCTGACAGCCATGGGTTTTTATCGTAGATCTGCAGAGCTTTTTTTGCCAATTCCAAAAAGCGCTGATTTTTATCACAACCACTAATGGCATGGAGTCATAAAACGTCTTCACTGCCATATTTGAACGATCTTGACGAATACAAAACACTTGGTGCATTGCCTTGACCACTCTTTTGGAAGTAAATATTGTTTATGGAATAGCCTCGTGCTGTCAGCAAAACTGGAAGATCAATATCTTTTTCAGTTATAATGATGCTGTCGAAATTCTTTGCTTGTGAGATCGCAGTTTCTATGATCAAAACATCAGCATCCTCTGTTTGTTGCCTGCTTCATCTGAATAACATTAGCCTCCATATCAGACATGAGCAAAGCAATAAAGTTATTGTTCATATCACTATCCAGAAATTTAGCTTGAGAAATTGTACTGATGGTGGTGGCTTTTGTAAACACGAACTTCGTTGAAGAGTGCAGTAATTAACGTCGGTATCGTTCAGCAGCTTTAGTGCTCTGATAATTGGTGCCAACTGGATTTCCGTCGAAAACCACTATTGCATTGTTGCTGAAGTGCCGCTTGACATAATCCACGCAAGAGGTACACACTGTTTCGAATGTGGCTTCTTTTGACTTACGCTATACAACCTTGTGTAGCAGGTATCCACCATCGATGACTGCACATTTATTGTTCCACAAGTTAACTTTTTCTGCAGGAATAAATGCTTCGTATAAGGTAGGCTTCTTCCCTTTGTGCATTCCTTCCTCTGTAAACAAAGAGATTGGGAAGGGGATAGCTTATACTGACTGTTTTGTCAGGCAAATCCTTTGAAAGAGAGTTATGGGTCAACTGTGAACGTCTTGTTTTTAATTTTAAGAGGATAAGTTACAGATGTCAGGGTGACAACCCAATCCTTGCCCTTCAACTTCAGTTCTTGAAAGTTGCCTTGTTGCAATATCTTTTTCATGCCAGTGATACCAATGCTACTTCATGATAAGTAGCAATTGATACCATCAGGAGCAAGGGTGTCGAAGTCGGACGGTACTCTTCCACGGTGGGCTCAGCTCACAGGACTATCCCAGAAGGGATGATCCAGGACACCTGGTCACTGCAGGGCTACCCTCCTAATTTTGGGGGTCACTTCTTGTCACATGACAGGAGGTGCTGCAGGCCAATGTACCGACGCCGCGCAGCCTGGGTGGAGGAACTAAAAACTCTCTCTGTCCCAGGTCAGTAGCAACACATGGTGGTGTTGGGAAGCGCGACCAGCCCAAGCTTAGTCTTGGCTTGGGAGTTCCTCCTCCCTGCTGGGAAAAGTGGAGCGTCCACGACTTCCCCGCGTGGGCGATAACGGTGACTTTTGAGGAAAGGGTGGCTGGTGGTTGAGGTGAATGTCTTCTGCGGGGGACTGGATCCAACACACCTCTTTGCGCCCTGGACGCTTGAGTGAGCCGTGGTCGGGACTGGCAATCCTTGACTAGGGGTACTCACTATGCAAGCGTGTAGTGGCGCAAGTGCAGTAACTGTGAGTAGGTCTATCGAAGGTGGAACAATCCAGATCTGTTGGTTCGGGTCTGGTGCGGTTCACTGGAGAGACGGCTGAGAGGCAGTGGTTGGGCTACGGAGTGCTTGAGTCGCGGGAGGACAATGTCTGTCGAATGCCTCACCACAGATGGTGAGAACGCTGTTCAAGACCCTAAATGGGGCAAAAACCTAAACTATTACTATTATGGATCAAAAAAATCAACCCAAGACACACACACATCAAGAGCGGCAGGGGAATCTCCAGTTGAGATAGACTAAGCTCGGTATCAAGACGTGAATATGCTCATGGAAGTCCCAGTTGGACATGCCATGTCAAACGCTAACCAAGGAGGCCAGAAGCTCTATCCGAGCAGGCTGGTGGCTCAAGGGATAGTATTGACGGTTCAGTGGATTCTGAGCTGAGGAAAACGGCATCAATGATTAACAGGATGCATGTTAAGGACTCAGCCAAGAGGGGTGCTGCCTTCTACAGAGAGAAGAAAAGGCGGCGCAGAGAGGAAAAGATGGCTGCAGGGACATGGGTGGAATCCCCAAAGCAAACTCCTGTGAGCAGGGAAGTAGGGGCTGGCAGTGTAAAGTCAAAGAGGCTAAAGTCCGAGGTCAGCACTCCTTCAATTTCAGGAGTGACGCAAACGCATAAAAAACCTAAGGGGGGCCAGAAATGACATTAGCAGAGAGGCTGGCCTCCATTAAGGTTGCTGTGATCCCCAGAAACTATCTGGAAGGGCAGCTCACTGAGGAGGACATCCTGGAGCTTTCGTCTGTGCTAATTGCACAGATGAGGCCTCTGTCAGATGGATGTCTGCCAGGCTTCAGTGAGTCGCCCAGGCTGAATAGTGGCGCTATGGTTCTGCTGTGTGGTAACCCGGAAACCAGAGGTTGGCTGGAACAGGCAGTAGCGAGATGCAACCCTTGGAAGGGGGTAGATCTCGAAGTGGTGGAGGCGAAAAAGGTGTTTAATGTCAGCAAGATTATCACCAGGTTTCCACCTCCTTTCGACAAAATGAAAGTTGAGGATGTAATCTCAAGGATTCATCAACATGATATCAATCTCTCAACACGATATTGGAGGATCATTAATGCTAGAACCACAAGTCCTCAAGGGCGTACGGTAGTGCTAGGGCTAAATGAGAAGGATCTGGAAGAGCTCAAGAAGAGAAACATTAGGGTTTGGCTTGGACTTGGGCAAATCCAGTTTCAGATCATTGGCAAACATCAAAGGGATGCTGCCGGCAAGGAACTGGCTGAGAGTGGTTCAAGCCAACCTTCAGCATAAAAAGGCTGCTAGCCTTAACCTGGCCACCAAGTTCAAGACCGAAAAGATTGATGTGGCTCTGATTCAGGAACCATGGGCGGTCAAAGGTAAGATATTGGGGCTGGGAGACTCTGGGGGTAGGCTGATGTACGATATGTCATTAGACACCCCCAGAACATGCATGTTAGTAAATAAGAATATTAATGCTTTTTTGCTACAAGAGTTCTGTTACAGGGATCTGGTGGCAGTCAAAATAAGATTGGATTGTCTGGAAGAATGCAGGGAAATTACAATAGGCTCTGCGTACTTTCCATTTGACTTGGCTAATCTTCCACCAACTGAAGAAGTTGGACGGCTCGTGGAGGAAGCAAAGAGGAAAGGGCAACACCTAGTCCTTGGAGTGGATTCCAACGCTCTTCACTCTGCATGGGGCAGTACAAACTGCAATGCTAGAGGTATGGCTTTGTTTGACTATATTTCTAGGTTAGATCTAGACATAGTAAATGTAGGTAACAAGCCTACTTTCATCACTAGAGTGAGGAGAGAGGTCCTAGATATTACTTTATGTACTCAACATACGGCTAAACTCATTAAGGGTTGGAGAGGTTCGGAGGAGCCATCTTTGGCAGACCACCAGCATATCCAATTTGAATTGATGAGTAAACAATTTGTTAACTCAAGATACAGAAACCCTAAAAAAACTAACTGGAATACATTTAGGGAGGATTTGGGGCAAGCTGTGCAGGAGTTTAATACTGAGGTGAGGGAGGTAAGTGTTGGAAGAGGCAGCGGAGCAGCTGCAAGCTGCTGTGCAGAGTGCATATCAGGTCAAATGTCCCCTTATTGAAAGAAAAGAATATGGTAAGGTAAGGTGGTGGAATCCCCGACCTTGCTAGGATGAAGAGGGAGGTAAGAAAAAGGTTCATTACCTCTGCTCGTCTTGGGTGCTGGGATCCATACCACAAGATACTCACGGAGTATAACTTGGCAATCCGGAAAGCAAAGAGGGACTCTTGGAGGCAGTACTGTGGAAGAGTTGAAACATGCTCTGAAGCTGCCAGACTTCAGAAGGTCCTCTAGGCTGATCGTACTAATGTGGTAGATTCTCTGGAAAAACCAGATGGCTCTTACACTCGGTCGGGGTTGAAAACGCTGGAAGCCCTCGTGGCATGCCACTTTCCGGACTCTGAGAGAGAGGAAGAGGGTTTGTCTCTATGCACTGGCGTATTGCCGCGTAGAGCGGATAGGAACTGTGCAAGGAGAATAATTTCAGATGGAAGTGTGGAATGGGCCATTAAATCGTTCGAGTCGCACAAGGCTCCGGGGCCGGACGGGATTCTTCCCCTGTTCCTCAAGGAGGGATTGGAAGAGCTCAGGCCGGTGCTTTCGGAGGTGTTTCGGGCGAGTCTTGCCTTGGGCCATGTTCCAAGGCAATGGGCGGTGGCTAGGGTGGTGTTTGTACCAAAGCCTGGAAGAGCGGGTTATGCTCAGGCCAAGGCATACAGACCCATCTGCCTAAACTCATTTCTACTCAAAACAATGGAGAGAGTACTGGATAGAGATATTCGGGAGACAGTGCAAAGGAATTTAGCCTTGCACGAAAATCAGTTTGCGTTTAGGCCAGGCAGATCCACAGATGCAGCTCTACATCAACTTGTGAGCAGGCTGGAGGAAAGCATGGAAGGCAAGGAAGTAGCACTGGCGGCTTTTCTGAATATAGAGGGGGCCTTCAGTAACACTTCACACCAGTCGATGTTGAGGTCGTTAGAGGGGTGTGGGATGAACAAAACTGTTATAGGATGGGTTGATGCCATGTTAAGCAGCAGAAAAATTTAGGCATCCCTGTATGATGAATCTATCATGGTCACGGCGGTGTACTTTCCCCCCTGCTATGGAACCTTGTAGTGGACAAGCTCCTGCGGAGGCTGAATGCACAAGGATATTACACACAGGGTTATGCTATGACGTTGTTATTGTGGTAAGAAGCAGAGATCTGAAGATTGTCAGTGAACTCATGCAGACTGCCTTTACTCTGGTTGAAAGATGGTGTCAGGAGGCTGGCTGTAAATCCTGGAAAATCTCTCTTATTCCCTTTACAAGAAAAAGGAAATTGGAGGTTAATCAACTGCCTAAGCTCTTTGGGCAGGAGGTAGCATTTGGGGATCAGGTAAAGTACTTGGGTATCCTGATGGATAGAAGACTTACCTGGAATCCGCAGATGGAGAGGTTGATAACTAGGGCCAAGAATCTTATGTTTGCATGTAAGAGGGCTGTAGGTAAAACATGGGGGCTAAAACCAAAGATGGTTATGTGGATTTACACCATGATTATATGACCACTAGTCGCCTATTCGGCGGTAGTATGGTGGCCTAAAACAGTTCAGAGTGTTGCCGGTGGGAGGGTGGATAGTGTCCAAAGGATGGCTTGTCTGGCTGTCACGGGTGCTATGGGGTCGACTCCGACGGATCCTTTGAATGCCCTCCTGGATCTCCCTCCTCTTCGAGTGTTTATACAGGGACAGGCCAGGATGGGGGCGTTCAGACTGCAGCAGGTAGGCTGCTGGAGAACAAGATGGCCTGCGGTAGGCCATTGCAAAATAAATCAGGTGGTCTCTACGGAAGTTTTAAACATGCCGTCAGACCACATGATTCCAAAACTCTCTATTGAGAAACTTTTCAAGACAAAAATCTTCTCGAGGGAAGAATGGGAGTCTGGAAGGAGTTTGTACGACGAGCAGGATATAGTCTGGTTATAGATGGCTCGAAAACGGAGGAGGGAACAGGAGGTGGAGTCAATGGGGTTCAACCTAAGGGCTCCACTGTCCTGTATCTAGGCAAACATGCTACTGTTTTTCAGGCAGAAGTTTGTGCGATCTCGGAGTGCATAGAAGAGAATCTTAGAATGGAATACAAAGGTAAAAACATCCTGATTTTCTCTGATAGCCAAGCAGCGATCAAAGCGCTAAATTCATATAGAGTAAAATCTAAAGTGGTTTGGCACTGCTTCTCGGCATTGATGAAGCTTAGCCTAGGGAATGAGGTTTCTGTGTGCTGGGTCCCTGGGCACTCAGGCATTGATGGTAATGAGAGAGCAGATGAGCTAGCCAGGAAAGGGTCTGAGGCTCCTCTTGTGTGCCCTGAGCCGGTGCTTGGGATTTCCTATGGGCATGCCAGAGCATCGGTTGAGATGTGGATGCAGGAGGGCAAAGACAAAGCCTGGAAGGTTTCAGGAACAGGTGGACTTGCCAGGAAGTTGTTCAAGCCAGGCAGGAAACATGCAGAAGAACTTATCTCGCTAGGACGGGATAACATGAGATGGGTGGTTGGCCTATTAACAGGTCACTGTCATCTCAGGAAACACCTACATAGAATAAGGATTGCTGAGGATGTAGGAAATGCGGAATGGCTGAAGAATCGGCGGAACACATGTGAGGCTCTACCTTCTGAAATGTGAGGCTCTAGGTAGAGCCAGAACTTTCACCCTGGGCCCACCAGGGCAGGAAAGGGAAACCATCCTAGGAAACCCAATAGGTAGCATCTGTTTCTTTATGAGGAAGACAGGTATCACTGGGTGGGAGTAAATAGGAAAATTTAAGGGGACAAAAGATCTTTTTGGTCGACGCCGGCGGGGTTCTTAGGACCTTGCAACCCACAAAAAAAATAAAAAAATTCAGGAGCAACAGCCCCTGTCCCTATTGATAGTAAGTCTTGCGTTTCAAAGAATGGTGGGTGATCTGCTAACCAATCGCTAAACTTTTTTATGTCAAGCTTGTCTCTGGCGATACAAGAGGGCCTCCTGTCCACGTGTTGCTCAGACGTCTCTGCTCTAACCCCAACAAACACTTCCATCTGCTCATTGATACTTTGGAGGCATACCATTCCAACAATCCATCGAGATAGAACACTGTCTGAGATACCACGACCACGGGTTAAAACAAATATGAAATTAAAATTAGGATCTATATTAAAAACTTAAATCTTAAAGTATTGGCTTTCCACATTGACTTGTAGAAAAGCCTTACTCTCTAAATTTTGGATTAAGTCTGCTTGGAAACTCAAAGTTGTATCATCAGCAAATTGAACTAAGCTGCCTGCATGCACTGTTGATGATAGGTCATTAATATAAATTAAAAAGAGCACCGGTCCGAGAACTGATCCTTGTGGGACCCCATATCTCAACTGGGTTAGTTTTGACAGCCTCCCTGTAACATTTACCCGTTGTGTTCTATTATAAAGGAAATATTTTAACCACAGAATCGGTACTCCTCTAATACCAATTGCTTCACACTTGTCCTATAATAGCTCATGATCCCCACAATCAAAGGCTTTGGAGAGGTTCAGAAAAATACTCATGACATTCCTTTTCTTTTCTAGACTTTCCAATAGAACGTCTAAAAGATCAACTGTAGCGTCTGTTGTTGATTTACCTCTCTGAAACCCAAACAGTGAACCACAAAGGACATTAAACCCCTCTAGATAATTCAGCAGCTGTATTAGAAAAAATTTTTTTAAAAAACTTACTAAACACTGGTAGAAGAGAAATAGGTCTGTAATTATTGATATCATTTTTTGGTCCCTTTTTAAACAAAGGAATAACTTTTGCAAGTTTTAATTTAGAAGGAAAATATCCTTCGGAAAAAGACGAATTAATTAAAATCAGAAGAGGTTCGACGAGTTCATCAGGACACCTTTTGATTAACCAAGGTGAAACTTCATCAACGTCGTGCTCTCTTTCTTGTTTTTTAATCTACTGATCACTATGGAAATATCTTTCCCACACACAGGTGACAGAAACATAGAAGCCCTTATATTGCTCTTTTGATGTGTCACCGATTCAAGAGACCTACCCTGGGTAGCAAAGTCTCTATAACGAAAAAGTCATTAAATAATTTTGCACAGTATGATGGTTCTGTATGATTAACACCATCAATGTCTGTCTATAGATTAACAGCACCAGTATCGTTCTTACTCTTGCATACATTATTTATAATTGCTCATGAAGTTTTAGCAATATTATCTGCACTATCTGATTTCGACACATCAAAGGCTTTGGCTGCAAGAATATTAATTTATACGTTCTATAAAATTGTTTGCTATTAGTTGTTTTGTAAATAACGTAGTAAAATTTAAGTTTATTCCTTAAGACTAGAATTCATTTAGTAATCCAGTTAGATTTTTTATTGGAATTCCCACCTCTTTTTATTTTTTTCAACGGGCAAGCAATGTTAAGAACAAATATAAAAGAGTTATAAAAATAATCAAATTTTTCATTGAGATCATTAATCTCATTGAGACAGTCCCAATTTTCATTTTTTAGGATGTATTTATACATGTATTAAGAATACGTATATTTCCAGGCTGATAGTCTCTAATTACCTTAATATTTTGTTTGTTAATATTGGTGAAGAATTATAAATATCTCACCTGTGCATAGTGGTCAGCAATCCTCGATTGTACAATTTTGACCGATAAATTTTCACAAGAAATATTTGAAATGACATTAACTATCGCTGTTGCAGAGGACAATGAATATAGTTGGGGTAATCCAGTGCAACCCGTTCAGTTTAGTGTGCTTATATGTTTAGTGAAAATATCTTTAGAAAATAAAATGTTAAAATAATACATACTTGAAGCTTAGCAAAATAGTTACAACGTACACTTCAGCAACACGGAAAATACTGATTTTACTGTGCAATTAATTGGCCTCGTTTTGATTTATTCACTTTTGGCAACGTCTGTACCTTAAATTTCAAGCACCTAAAATACAATTATTCTTTGGACGTTGAACAGCAAACACGATATATTAAAGCACGATATCAGCTTCTAAATGTTCAGTACAAGACCTTTGGAAAGATGTATCACTACAGTTTTTTTTAACAAGTGAAACCTTTCAGCTGTATATCATCCCTAGTTCAAATAAGCATTAACCTTTATTATGCGTTAGGTCATTAACCCGTTTTAGCCCAAATTAATTTATTTTAGACATTTTTTTTTTATTTTTTGTTGTTTGGTGGACAAATATGAAGAATAATACAAAATTTTGGAAAAACAATATTTTAGCGGCTTGAAAAATGATGTTGCCGTATGGCAACGCTAGGCTAATACACTACCTTTGAAGAGATCGTGTGTATAGTAAGAGGAAATTGTGTATAATGAACACTAAACAGGTTTATCTATAAACACGTATTGAAACAGTACATTAACCTTACAATATTTTAAAGTAAATAACAAAAAACAATGCTTTGAAAAATCCTTCATAAATCCTTTTCTTTAGTGAGTGACAGAGTGAAAATCAGAAAAACACGGGATGTACATTCCCAAATTACACTTTTTGCACATTGTGCGTACAATAGAAGAACAGCCTTGTGCGCATCTGATTACAAGATGGTCGGTTCTATCATAGCGAATATCATCCGAAACACGTTTGGAACTCAGAGACAATGAGAATACTATAGTATTCTGTATTCATTGTCAGAGGTCTCTTGGAAGAGAGTGGCCTTCCAGGACCCTGGCTCATGTCTGAAGCATAGCTATGGTTAATCATGCAATTATTTTAATATATTTAAGCCTGATTCACAATTTAATTTGTCAGAAGAAGTAAAACTTGGCATAAATTGATAGAGAGATAGTTAATTTTGTATAGGCCAGGTTCATTTTTGAAGCATTGCTTTGAGGTTGGTTAGTCCTATAATTATTGTTAATATATTTAGGCCTGATTTCGGAATTTAAATTGACAGAAAAAAGTAAAACTTGACCAAAAGTGATAGTGAAATAGTCAGTCTTGTAATACAGGCCTGGCTCATTTCTGAAGCATTGCTTTGAGGTTAGTGTTAATCCTACAATTATTCTTAATATATTTAGGCTTGATTTCACAATTTAATTTGAATCATATAAATTTAATAATATAATAAAAAGTTAAACGAAGCTCGGTCACCTGGTACTACTATTTGTAAAGCACACGAAAATCATTATGTACAAGTTCAACAAAAAATTTATAGGTGTCGGGGTTATTAAAAAAAGAGAAAACTTGAACTGAAATGACATATAATGTCCTTTTTAAGTAATGGAGTCACTTATACACTAATTTCCTAACCCTAAATTGTATTTTAATAACTTTGCCTAGTTAATTCCTCCACATAATTGTAAATATTACCGACCATAAATCGTCTGCCTAAAAAAATTAAATCATGCCCATTCCATACTACTAATTTCACACAGTAGTTTATAAACAATGTATTATGTAAATACCCAATGCTAGCGTTTCAAAGCAATGTTATATTCAATGTGATCTATACAAAGTAAACTGGCGCATAAATATTAAGGGACAAAATAATGAAGGCAGAAGAAGAAAGAAAAGAATTAGTTTCCAGGAGCTCGTCTGTAATAATAATAATACATATATACACAGTATAGGTCTACATAATTCGGTACAGCTAACGCCAATTAGGATGGAGCGTGAAGAGGGGGTGTGCAAGTCTCATACGCCGGCTCCCACCACATTTCTCCTCTCGCGGTGGAGTACAGTCAGAGCCGCCTGGCCTACCTAATTCATGTCTGCTATGTAGTCGGGTTGATTGTATATCAACACTTTTTGGTGGTGACTGTACTGAAGACTCACAGTCAAGTAGGAGAGGGTAAGACGTTACAGCGCATGCTCAAGTGACGCTTCACGCTACTTGGCACTAACTGTATCAGGCATTTGCGAAACTAATTCAAGAGGCAGATAAATATTCTGAGATCGTACCTTTCACATGCATATAGCACACTTAGTAAATATTATAAATATATTCAGTGGGGCAAGCCATCTTATTATTACAAACCCAATAGCTATATCTGAGGGGTTTGCCTAAAAACTTAATTAATTGTAAACATTTAAAGGTATTTATTTATTAGAAAATTGTAATATATTATTTCACTATAAAATCAATAAAACAATGTTCAATAAAATAATGGAGTTCACTCATGGGTATTGCTATTAGGCGGTGTATAAATTAATTAAACGCACGCATATTTTGTGACCATGGATGCTATGAATTAGCGTGAATTACCACATCAGTAGTGGTTGGTTTCTTATATATTTTAAATTCGAGTTCATTTCTGTTTTTTATAATGGTTAAGTCCATGTAGTTAGTCCTATTATTGATATCCTTTTCCATTGTGAATTGTTTATTGGTGTTTAAACTGTTGAGGTAGTTATGTAGTAGGTCAAGTTGTCCTATAAAAAATAAAATTTGGCTGTAATGTTTATTTTTACTCGATAAAAAAAATTATTTTCAAAATAGTTAAAAAACAATTCAGATAGTACAGAGCTTAATGGAGAACCCATAGCTAAACCTTCACTTTGTTAGTAAAATTTGTCCTCAAATTCAAAATAATTCTGCTTTAAGACAATACTTGGTTTAAGGTAGTGTTACATTATTTACATATTTAAAGTTATGTACACGTTTTTACATTGTTAGTTTGAATTGCGGCCGGGCCACCACAGTTTGGAATGTGCGATGGCGCAAGTCTTCGAGGTTTTCCACGTCCACGGTCTCTTCATACAACTTGACGAGGAACTTTTCTTCGGCCTCCGTGGTTAGATGCGGCTTATGTTGTGCGATAACCTAAGCCTGTGTAATAAAATGCACAGAACAAAGCAAATTCCGCCAGTAAAACGAATTTTCCAACAAGGGTTATTATTATTACCACGAAGTAATTACTACATTATTTACTAAGTATCAGCTATTGATTTCTGCAAAAAATCAGATTAAATTATATGTAAATGTGGTTTAAAAAAACACCAATCAAATAAAAAAAAATATATCGCTCTAAATTGCTTATGTAGATTCAATAATTACTTACCTGTGAAAGGTTGTGCCTTCCACTTTCATTTTGGTACTGTGGTTTCAACCATATGTATGAACCCCATATGGCATCAATATATGAAAACAAAGTAAGTTGGAATAGAATGTAGCAGAGGGTATAAAATATCAACACTATGTCTGTACTGCCACAGACTAACTGACGCTCGGAAGTTGCGGAGTGGGTTGTTTTCATCCCCAATACTCGTAGGTCCCTCGGCTTCAAGCCTGGCGCGACATTGCCTGTCTATGGAATTCCTTTGTCGTTGGAACGGACCTTACTTCAACTGTTACTTCACAGCACACGTTACGTTAACTTTTGGGGTTGCTCTCGAAAGTTACATTTAATTAAAACTTGGAGAGACTGCTCGTGTTTCTCATGTAAACCCAAATGCTTGCACGTCTCACAACTGTTGGCGAAATAATTTTAAGTAGTATAATAATCTGTTTGTCATTATAACACTACAAGTCGTGAAGACCAATTTACAATAATAATTTACAAAAATTTTAAACAATATTGTAAAAAGAAAGTGAACAAATACACATTAACAAAAATATCGATTTATTGTAATTATCTATTTCAACATTCAATCAATCTCGGGGTCTCAGTCAGTGTTTTTTTTTATGAATACTTTCAATTTAAATCATTGATATTCAATTGTGCAGCAAATTGAAAACTTTATATTTAAAAAAATGAATTTTACGGTTATTAATTAAACGTATTTGGTCCATTTAGATGTTGAAAAACTAAAGATGTGCATGTATAATAATATATAACCTCAGTTCCAAGGCCTTCACACTTCACTTGTCAAACACAGTAAATGGGGCCTGAGCCAGTGTGTTTTTATGAATGCTTTCAATTTAAATCATTTGATATTCAATTGTGCAGGAAATTGAAAACTTTATATTTAAATAAATAATTTTACGAATTATTAATTAAACGTATTTGGTCTATTAGATGTTGAAAACTACAGATGTGCATGTATAATAATATATCGCCATGCGGCAAGAATAGTGGCACAACTAAAAACACATAATTTTTCAGGAGAGCTGAAAACAAAATTTAATGCAAGTTTTTTATACATGCTGAATATATACAAAACTCTTAAATGACCTTATACATTTTTTTCCTCTTACTAATACTTCTATCAACAGTTTTTTATGGATTCCCTTTATTTTTGAGTTTTTAACTTCTACAATTTATTATTTTTTTTTATATAACAGTTTGAGTTGTGAAACTTTTCTATATATTATTTATACTAACTAAAATTAGGTCAGTTATTTTATGTCAAAATACTATGGCAAATTTGTAAAAAATGAATTTGGTTAGCAAAAATGCTTACGTTAGAACATAAATATTTACGTTTTTCAAAATGTGAAATTCCAAAAAATATTTTTAAGAGGATATTTTGTGAAGTAGAGCTCTATTAAAAGTGAATGCCTTTTAAACGTTTTAGAGGAAAATGCGTAAGTAAAATCATTAATAAATTTGAATTAATAATATTTATTTTACGAATAAAACTGGTAAAAAATATAAAAACAAGAGTATAAAAGTATTTTGTTTGATTTTAAAGATAAACTCTATCTCTGTTATAAAATTTAAAATAATGATAAACCGTTTATCATGCACCGTTTATGCACTGAAGGAGTGCATTATTTGCTAAAAGATAGACAAAAAAGTAAAACTTATAGTTATTAAAATACACAAAGACAATCATGATACAGAATTAACATTTTTAGTGTCATTAATGAAATAGTAAGCAAACTTCTTTAACATTAACTTGAGTTTAACTGTTCAAGTTATCGTAAAACTCCTTATAATACTGAGGAATCACATTGGCTTGAAATAAACTAAGAATGTCTGATTTTTTCCTTGCACAGATTTTTAATTTGTTGTCATAAACTGGAGTAAGTTTCACTTGGTTAAGTGAAATTGTGCTTTTTCTTTTCTCATGCATATTTTCTTCCTTGAACTCTAATTCAGAATAGTTGTTTTTGAAGTAAATAGTTTTTGGGTGTTCTCTTTCAATCTTAATAATCTGCGCCTTCTTTAATTTAAAGTCGATTTCATTTTCTTCAATTTCTTCTTGTCCTTCTTCGTCCCTAGGGATGTCATCTTCCGTTATTTTCTTCTTATGTTTAGAAGTTATGTTGTGTGTTGCTTCTCTTTCACCTTCAGGAGTTTTAACTTCCTAATTTTATTTTTCATTTTAGGCTGTTTAGCTGTGTAGCCACAATCTTTGAATAACTTTTTCAAATCAAGGAAATCAGTATGACACATTTCGTTTACAATGAAAGGAGTGCCAGTTTTTTTGCACTTCTAATAACAGAAAAATATTGGGATGGGTTGTAAATCGGTCCAGATCGAAGGGTTTTCATCGTCGCTCTTTCTATGATCGAGTGCGCGCTGTCCCCTTCGTTTTGAGTATGACCTTGGATTAAAAACTTATGGGTAATTGACTTTATTTTCAGAACTGACACTGCGTACATGTACATGGAAATCATAAACATGTTCTTTTGTTGTCCTCCACAATTGTCAGAGTACAATACAAACTCCAAATCTGGATCATCAATTTCCTTTGACCTTTGGTCCAAAATTTGAAAACACAAGATCCAAGTTCATTTACTCCCCGCTTTCCTTCACCTTCATGCCAAGCATAACAGTACACTGATTGGCATTCTTCATCATTTTTTCTATTTGATTGACGTTGGATTATCTTTTTTAACAACGGCGTTGTTCTCAAGAGGTTTTTTAATTTCACAAATTGTAAAATTTAAGCAATTTAGTTTAGATTTGTAATAAAACAATGATACCTCTCCTTTCGGTACAGGAAAAACCGCTTGTAGGTCATAACATGCAACAATGTGGTTCGGTCAATTTTCTGTTTATCCTCTAATTTTTCAAGTTTTGAAAGATTTTTCTCTTTTAAGTGTAAGTAGTGTTTTTCTTCTTCACTTTGTAAGTCATGAGCTGTACAAACACTGCACTGGTCCTTTTTGGGTTGGAAGAAAGAGAGTTGAAACTCATAATTGAAAATCCTCGCATACATAATACTGTTAGCATATTAAGGTAAGTTATTTTTTACACAATCTTCCTAAATCGGTCATATTTCCCCCACCATCAATATACTCTCTTGTAGTGTAATTCCTCACGTAATGACTTTCGATTCTGGGTATCTATGGGCATAATGTGCTTTCTGACACCATTCTTGATTTCAGATGCAACTGTCTTGAGATTACCATGTTTACCTCTGCGGTCTTTTTCAACAAAGCAATTTTCCGTTTTGTCTACAGTCGAACGTATATACCGATCCGAAATATCTAGAGTAGCCTTAAAAAATGGTTTACATACTCTTATCTTTGAGTCATCCACTGTAAAATAAAATGCATTGTTGAGTCGCCTGTTTGTTTCATGTTTTGGATAGCGATATTCAGGCTGCACATCCGCAAGACATTTGGATATGAACTCACACTGGCGGGTTACATCTCCAAGCTCCCAAAATTTTTTGAATATTGTTTGTCTTTGGTCTTCTTTAATTTTTTTTTTTACATTTTAATCTACATTTATCACCACAAGATACCTATACACTTTTAGCTCTAACTTCTTTTTTACTTTTAGATGTTGATGTATAGGGCTGCCCAGTATTTCGTAGATACTTAGCTTGGGTTTTCAACCATTTTGCAGGGTCTGCCTTTCGCTTCTTGGTTTTGCAAGGCTCAACAGTATTTTCAAGGTGTACAATAGGAATATGAAGGTTCTCAATAAGTGTTTCACCACTTTCATTTGGCGTTTCAAAGTTCACATCAGGAAGTTCATGATGATGTTCACAGTCATGTCCTTTACTAAGTTTACTTTTCACACTGGTAATTTTAGGGGTTTCAGAGTTCAACTTCCTCTTCTTTATTTTTCTTTGAATAAAAAATTACTTTTCTCTTTTTGGAAGTTCACTTTTTATATCAAAATCAGGATCTGAATCAGTGTCATCGAATACTTCAGAATCAGATGCATAATTGTACAATGTTTGTCTTTTTGTATCTCGTGGCAATCTTATTTTAATTTCACAGCTAGTTGCTACTTTCCATTGCACTGTTTGAGAGCTGTTCATACCAGTAGACAGCGATCTGCTCAATTCAGCAGTTGTTAGTGTATTTTCTTTAGACCTTTCAACTTGTAGGCTTGTAATACTATCTTGAAAATTTAATTCTTGAATTTCTATTTGGTTTTATGATTCATTCTTCTCTTCTTCGTCAGTGTATTTTCTTCAGACCTTTCAACTTGAACGCTTGTAATACTATCTTGAAAATGTAATTCTTGAATTTCTATTTGGTTATATGGTTCATTCTTCTCTTTTTCGTCAGTTAATGTATTTCCTTCAGACCTTTCAACTTGTAGGCTTGTAATACTATCTTGAAAATTTAATTCTTGAATGTCTATTTGGTTATGTTGTACATTCTTCGTCGGTTAATGTATTTTCTTCAGACCTTTCAACTTGTAGGCTTGTAATACTATCTTGAAAATTTAATTCTTGAATTTCCATTTGGTTATGTGGTTCATTCTTCTCTTCTTCGTCAGTTAGTGTATTTTCTTCAGACCTTTTAACTTCTACGCTTGTAATACTCTGTTGAAAATTTAATTCTTGAATTTCTATGCGTTTATATGGTTCTTCTTCTCTTCTTCATTTTTCAAAATTAAGTTTGGACCAAGAAGGTTCTTGAATATCAGTTTTGTTCTTGGGAGCATCGTTCACCTAAAATAAAATAAAAACCATTACTACTTATCCAATTTTTTTATGAAGTTCCTGGTACCGTTAATTAAATCTTTGAAGAAGCACAACTTGGTTAAATCCTGGTTTAAAAAATACTAAAAAGTCAGTAATAATGATGAAATGCTCCTCCAACCAGCTTACCACCAAAGATACATTACTCTTTCTAATCGCTGAAAAATATTTAGAGAACCAAAACTTGTTTAACCTGTTGAAAATAATTCTAAATTGAAAATTAATATTAATACAATGCGTTTCCATTCAGATTACCACCTGTCTTGTTATTTATTTATTTATTCATTACCTATTTTTGTTTTCTGAAAAAAATATTTCAAAAGTGACACTAGTGCTGCCATGCGGAAACTATGGGAACTAGGACAACCAGAGTTAGACCAGAGTATAGAGCATGACTAATACATTCCCCTGGTGGAAATAACTCAAAACAACCAATTTTTGAGTTGTACCACTTTTCTTGCCGCATGGCGATATAACCTCAGTTCCAAGGCCTTTACACTTCACTCGAGTCAGTCAGTTCCAAAACTTACTAACTCCATCTTACCAAATTTTACAGGAGGGCTAAAAAACTGTTACAGCTAAGTACCCTCAATACCAAAAATATATATCTGTATTGATTCAAACAACCTGAACACACCTGATACAAAGTTTTAAATGAGTTTTGTTGGAATTATAAGACAAATATGTTTAAATATGGACTTAGCGAGTTTTGGAATAGGATTACATTACATACATATATTTGGATAGTTTTATTGCAGTAATGAATGGATTTAGATAGTTTGTTGCACTCCATGAAGACTTGAGGATTTTATCCGACAGGTAAATTAAAATAGTTTAAATAAATGTCTGATATATTTGTAAAAAGATTACAATTTTTCATTGTTTTGAAGACAATTTCAAGATAATAATAGGCTTTAATATGAAATTCACGTCACAAATATTATACTACAAAGTCTCCTTATAGGATTAAAATTTCATCGTCCATCGGTTCTTCTTTATCTACATTGCCTTCACTGAGTTCAGGCCCTTGGGTGTTTTCCCTGTTGAAAAGATCTACGTAGAATTTCAGGGACTCCAGTCTTCACCGTAGTGCTTTTTAAGGAGCTTGTTCACATCTGCTAGCTTTTTGGGGTTGACGGTAACATGATTGGGTTTCGCTATAGCAACAATTCTGTCGATCCTACAGCCTCTCTTTGTAATACCTTTTGACTTCCCTAAGTCAGTTAGCAAGTGATCTCCCCTTGAATCTTTCCTGTATTATTAAGGCCTCGCGTTAAAATAAACCTCTTGCACGCAGAAAACTTAAAGTGCCATTCAGCAGGCTTCTTCACATTTCGTATTGTTGCCTCCTTCCAATCCTCAACTTGAATGTCCGTTCCTAGTGTTGTAACAGTAGCTGATTCATTGTAGATTTTAAAGTACTCATCAGGGTGTACGATTGTTTCCAACTTCCTTACTTCCCTCTGGATAACACCAAACACCCTATCTGGAAGGATGTAAGAATGCCCAGGAACTGGATAATGGATTACAATCATTTTGATTTGCACTAAAGCCACATTATACCACTTAGGTAGTTTTGTTGCAGTATTTGCTATTGGTAGTGATGACAGTACGGGAATTAGTGAGTTTTTAAGCAGTGGTAAGTCATTCAGGAATTAGTGCGTTTTGGAGCAGTAAGGTGCTTAGAATTAGAGAGTTTTGTTGCAGTGACCACTTTTTAAATTGATTTTTACTAGGGAATTAAATAGTTTTGGAACAAACAAAATGTATGTAATACAGTATCACCTAACAGGTGACATAAAAAACAGAAAATCGTAATTTTTGGAGTTATTGAGTTTTGGAACTGACTGACTCACTTGACACGCACAGTAAATGGACAAATGTGAAGAGATAATAGTAACAAACTTTTGCTATAAATAGCGTATAGACAAAATTGACGCGGTCATACTTGAAAGATCTAAAACATATAAATAACAGTAGTAAATGTGATTAAATAGAAGCATTACTTGGAAGAACTTAGATCAACACGTACATGTCCTCCTCATGGACCAAACTTTTATCTTGCGAAGTATAATTTACCTTTCGATGAAATATTGACGACGATTATATTTTTCGATTTCCACCCGTCGCTGAATTCTGCTCTGTCTTATTTTCTAATGTCTTGCTGAATTCTCTCGTTCCAATATTTTTCGTTGTAGATTAAATGACTGACTGCATGTCGCTTACTACTCCTTGTACTAGCCTATACCATTGGTACACGTGGCTGTGAATTCTGCTTTCGGTAATTGCCTCTGGTTAAGGATACTCTTTAGCTGCGGGATGTCATTCTGCTGGGTTCCGGGTCACGTTGAAATGCGGGGGAATACTAAGGAAGATTTAGATGCTTAGTCAACCTCGCACCAACAGCCCGACTTATTTAGACAGTGGGAGAAGGAAAGCATGGATCAGGGCCGAGAATGGTATATAGGGAAGGGCTGTGTCACGGCGCTCGGGAAGTTGTACCCACTGCAGACTGGCCGTGACATCACCGCTGTGACAGTGCCATGCTACGCTTAACTGCCTCTTATGGTTGCAGAATAGTGTTAGTAAACATTGGTCTGCATTATGCAGCATATTTACTAACTTTACTGGCTTATCATATTATATTGTTTGTAAAGTTTAATATAAGTATATAACGCAACGTAAAAACAATAACTTATAAATAAAATAATACGTTGTAAAATCAAAATAAACCAAAATTACGTTCTGTTTGTTAAGAGGACTTAAACATCCAGAAATATTACATAACGGATGTAAAACAGCAAAA
>JAGFPH010001822.1:49414-60819 GCA_018207615.1 Philaenus spumarius
TATCATTAGGCCTAAGTTTTACACAAGTAAAACGTTTACTGTCATGTTTACACGGCCAAAAAACGAGAGCTCTTCTGGGAGCTGCGAACCTGGCCAATTTTTCTTTTTTCATTTTCAAAAGGTGGTTAACTGTAAAAACTGTTGGGATTACTATTTAATAATTACATCTACTTGTATTTATCAACTGTTCTGCCTAGTCCTCGGCCCTTCAAATAAATGTTTTTGTCGTTTCTCAATAGATATAAAACGAGAGTGAAGTAATGACGTGGAGGCCTATCTCGTGTCACTTTATTCACGGCCAGGTTTATTTGCTTATTTATTGATAATTAACACACTAGATCCAGTTTCATACGCCACACGTTGCGCACAAAACTCGTCTCTGACGCAATTGGAAGCAAAAACGCCCTCTATACCAGTATTCAAATTTGATTATAAATGTTTTTAGTTTTCTGATAATTATAGTCCGATAAGGTTTCAGTAAGGAACCTGGGACAAGAGTTTAATGTAAATAAATACAATTTGTTATGACACTCGATTTTCAAGCAATGTCCTAAATTTACATTTACTGTATTTAATGTTTAATAAAATAGAGCTGGTGAAGCCACCGTCTAAATCCGCGTCCCAGCTTCACTCGCAGAGTTTTAAATGGAGTAATTTAACGCACTCTATATATTTAACTAGAAATGTTTACTCATATAGCATATAAACACACAAATTACAAATACACAAACACCTGCACATAATTTAATTGATTCGTTAGCAAACAGTATTTACGACAGTGTAGCGTGTGTTGTTGACACAAAATACGAAATATTTAGATATTTGGTCTCAGGTTAACCATCCTAGCTTAAAACCTATATGGAGTTTTATTATTGTAAAATTGACTTTAATTTTGTGAAGGTTTCCTTTGTCAAATCAATATAAACATATTTCAGACCAAAACCGTTTACGTTTGAATTATAAATCATGCTTATTAATCTAGACTAGGCAAACCTGAAATTGTGTTGAATATATTTGAATTATTAAAGCTTGATCAGGTGTTAACTTTTGTTGACTTCACCTGATTGCTATAATAATAAAAATACAAATGGCCATAATATTCAGACTATGTCACTCCTAGTTAAACAAAATGTAGCAAAATTGGTCACATACGCCACTAAAGCTATTTTTCTTTTATATTTTAGCATGGTAGATCCAATGCTGTCACAAGTTTTAATTTCCGAACAGGTTTTTTGGAGAAACTTATCTCAGTCTCGAGACATAACAATAATGGAGAAGTGTGAGTCTGACTATAATTAGTGCTTGTTTGAGAGTTATTTGTGAAATATTTTCCTTGATATCTTTCTCGACGATAAATAAATACTAATGAAATAGTAAAAATAATATTTAACAATATGTTAGTTGTGCGCACACTGCATCTAAAACGGTTCCTACGATTGGCTAAGCAGGTCACGTTGCCCGGACAAACAGAGGTTGAGATTGCAACAGAAACGCTCAAAGTCCAGCCTTATCAATACCTACGCGGTCTTGGTCCTTGAATGTTTAAAAAAAACGAGACAATATTAATTACACAATAAGATTTATTTATTTATTTTAAATCTACATTAGATATCGATTTTGAAACAATACCATTTGAGGCTAGCTTTAAAAAAACATCTGGATTATATCCTATCGCAAACATCATACTTCACCAACTTTTTACATCCCAATTTAGCTCACGAATTCAGTCTTTTGGGTTTCCGTAAAAATTAAATATTATGTGATTACTAGAGAATCTTTCCAAAAGAAGGCGCTTGATGGATAACAGTTTAAAACCATGTATATTATGTAAAGTGGCGAATCTTGACGCCGCATCAGTAACCCATGGGTTAACATTGTAAAGTTGATGTGTAGACGAGAAACACCAATTCCTCTCAACATATTGAAGAAATCCATGGCACAGCTTCATATAGGGAAGAGCTATTTCAATACTTTGACGAGTCCTTTTCCGCCACGGTACTCGGTGGCGTGGTGGGGGCACCAATGTGACAGCACAGATACTTGGACTTAGTATTAACGCGAATAGGGATTCAATGTAGCTCAAAAACATACATTATTTGGAAATATTCAACATCTTTTTATTTCGTTCATTAATGAGTAGGTGACATGCAAACAGTCTTAAGTCACAAAACAATCTAAATTGACTTAGATATACCATTGCATTTTTCTGATGAAACCACATGTATTTCTGTCATCTAATTCATACAATAAAAATTATTTCGAATAGTAAAAGCATGTTGAAATCTACCTTTAAATGCAAATCGGCTTATTTCCATTGCAACAGTTCATGCAAACCATATTATTTCCAACCAGCCAATAAGAGAGTATTAATAAGTCATGTAACTGGATTGACCTGTTGTGGATCAGTCATTGCAGGTTATATTTGATGGTTGTTAGCCTTCTTTGTGGTCTAGTTGTTATTGTGATCATGGGTTAATATTATTTTTAAACGAACACCTGATTATTTTATGGAAAATGGATGGTGCAGATGGAAGTGTGAGTGTTGGAGAAGGCAATGAAGGAAGCAGAAAGAAAAGAACTACAGGAGGAAAAATGAAAAAAGAAAAATTGCCCGGATTCGCAGAACCTAGAAGATCTCTCGTTTTTTGGCCGTGTACACATGACAGTAAACGTTTTACTTGTGTAAAACTTAGGCCTAATGATATAAAGGTTTTATAAAAAATTTAAACTTATCAAACTTCAATAAATTTATAAAAGTACACGCTTAAAAAATATACAACAAAATTAAATTTTTAGTTGGGAAAATTGTGCTTTTTGCTGTTTTACATCCGTTATGTAATATTTCTGGATGTTTAAGTCCTCTTAACAAACAGAACGTAATTTTGGTTTATTTCGATTTTACAACGTATTATTTTATTTATACGTTATTGTTTTTACGTTGCGTTATATACTTATATTAAATTTTACAAACAATATAATATGATAAGCCAGTAAAGTTAGTAAATATGCTGCATAATGCAGACCAATGTTTACTAACACTATTCTGCAACCATAAGAGGCAGTACAGCGTAGCGAGGCACTGTCACAGCGGTGATGTCACGGCCAGTCTGCAGTGGGTACAACTTCCCGAGCGCCGTGACACAGCCCTTCCCTATATACCATCCTCGGCCCTGATCCATGCTTTCCTCCTCCCACTGTCTAAATAAGTCGGGCTGTTGGTGCGAGGTTGACTAAGCATTAAATCTTCCTTAGTATTCCCCCGCATTTCAGCATGACCTAGATCAAAGCAGAATGACATTCCGCAGCTAAAGAGTATCCTTAACCAGAGGCAATTACCGAAAACAGAATTCACAGCCACGTGTAACAATGGTATAGGCTAGTACAAAGAGTAGTAAGCGACATTCAGTCAGTCATTTAATCGTGAGTTCAACGAAAAATATTGGAACGAAAGAATTCAGCAAGACATTAGAAAATAAGACATAGAGCAAAATTGTAGAACTCAGCGACGGGTGGAAATCGAAAAATTAACTGTCATCAATATTTCATCGAAAGGTAAATTATACTCCGCGAGATAAAAGCTTGGTCCATGAGGAGGACGTGTACGTGTTTATCTAAGTTCTCCCAAGTAATGTTTCTATTTAATCACATTTACATGTTTTAGATCTTTCGGGTTTGACTTAGTCAATTTGCTACTATTATCTCTTCACAGTTGTCCA
The DNA here is from genome assembly GCA_018207615.1 of Philaenus spumarius. Lineage (NCBI taxonomy): Eukaryota > Metazoa > Arthropoda > Insecta > Hemiptera > Aphrophoridae > Philaenus > Philaenus spumarius. Next base: position 53,131 of record JAGFPH010001822.1, read on the forward strand.
TTTACAGTGTTTGACAAGTGAAGTGTGAAGGCCTTGGAACTGAGGTTATATATTACTAAACATGCACATCTTTAGTTTTCAACATCTAATAAATGGACCAAATACGTTTAATTAATAACCGTTAAATTCTTCTTTTTTATATGAAGTTTTCAATTTCCTGCACAATTGAATATCAATGATTTAAATTGAAAGTATTCATAAAAAACCACTGACTGAGACCCCGAGATTGAGTGAATGTTGAAATAGATAATTAAAATAAATCGATATTTTTGTTAGTGTGTATTTGTTAACTTTCTTTTTACAATATTGTTTAAAATTTTTGTAAATTATTATTATAAATTGGTCTTTACGACTTGTAGTGTTATAATGACAAACAGATTATTATACTACTTTCAATTATTTCGCCAACAGTTGTGAGACGTGCAAGCATTTGTTTACATGAGCAGCACGAGCAGTCTCTACAAGTTTTAATTAAATGTAACTTTCGAGAGTTATTTGTGTTGCGGTCTGTTTAAGAAAATCATTATAAGCCAATAGTTTCTTTGGAAAAAATTAAGTTACATTATTGTCAAAGTACAGGATATTTACTAAAGATTAACACAAACATATTTTGAACATGTAGTGTTCAACAAGAGCTAATATTTGTATTTTATTGATTTAAAATTGTGTGAATAATATAAACAACATCTATAACAAAATCTACAACTGGTGACTTCTCAATTCCTGTCAGTTATTCAATATGCGATTTTGCTTGCTTAATTCATTCCTGGAATGCAATCAATGTATCGTTGATTTTACTGCTTAAACATTGATTTTATGAATTCCTATGCACCAGGCTTGTTTTACAATACCATGTTATGCTTCTGAAACAAGGAAGCTGTTCAGCTAATATTCAACTCTGTTAAATTGAAATTCATTACTTGACAGTGAAATACTGAGATAATTGCTTTATATTTAAAGACATCCTGAAAGTTAGAACAAGAAATTATTTAAAATCAAAATCTGCAAAATGTAGACCTAATTACTACTAAATTAATATTTATGGTAGGGGGATTCGTGCCACCTGTGCTAAGTGCTTAATGTGTTATGCTAAACTGCTATTTGAATTTTGAGTGAAGGACCCCTTGTGCTAATGTGCTGAAGTGTTATTTGCTAAAGTAAGGTTATCCTTGTTTAGGTTATAAAAGTTGTGTGAGTTTATGTGCTTGATCAAATAACTTTTAATTGAAATGCCAAAGACAAGTAGAAAGGAACAATTTAACTGTTCAAGTTGATTGTAAATAAAAACACCATTTTGATAGTTATCAATATATTTTTATTTATTTTGTAAAAAAGTATTTCTAATAACGAAGAATTGTCAATAAAAATATGTCCAGGATAGCAGCCTTGTGGCCTTGTCCCCTCGGAGGTTCCAGAAATTACTGTACTACCTGAAACATAATAAATTGAAGAATATTAATACCTGAGTAATTTATTACTGGCATAATATGAAATGGGTTCATTCATAGGGGTTCTTTTTAGAAAATAGAAATTACTTGTTAAAACATGGTGTTTTGGCAGAAGGTTGTAACCCACATTTTATAAATTTTACAGGAGAGAGGAAAAACAGTTTTGACCCGCCTACTTAGAAACATAACGTTAAACAATATTAATAATTGATGTAAAAGTTTATTATTTTAGATAAACATGATCATTTTTGCAAATTATAACAATTTTTTCATTCATCAATTTAAATAAACAAATAAACAGTAAATTATAATCTAAAACCATGTGTGGGTTACACCTTTTTGCCAAAACAAGATAACAACTAGTCAAGGAGGCGTAACCCACATATTGAGGGTTACGCCCTTTTGGCAATTTATGAAAAGACTTGATAAAGAGGCTTATGCCATAATATTTGCTACATTTTCTATCGAACAAAAGGTAGAGAATTGTTATAAAAACTCGATAATTTATATTTTTGAATAAAAACATGATTCAATTTACAATGTATATCATATACCAGCAGGCGTATAAAAAGCACATAAACTGGATACAAGAAACTTTATTTATTAAAAAACAATTAGGCCTATATTTATAGTTTATTGAGACATTTGTAGTTAGGCCAGTAAAATACTAAATGGAAAAACTTAAATACAGGTACTGTATACTTGAAAGTCTAAAAAAGTCTTGTAGTTAGGCCATTCAAATACTAAATGGAAAAACTTAAATAAAGTTCCAAAGTCTAAAAATGTCTTAATACTGAACACACTCATACAGTATCCACTTTACCAATAACGGTTTACAAATCATTATTTTGGTCATCGTCTTCTTGATCAGTTTCAGGAAGTTCATCTCGAATTGAAGCGTCTGATGGTATAGAAAGATATTCCTGGTGATACCTAGGTTTAATTATGTTCTTCCTGCAAATTTTTTCAAATCCTGATATATTGGCACTGAAAGTGGTAATCGGCTTAAATAAAAAGGCCGTGGGGTACAGGCGTCTTGATTACTGGACCGGCGTTTCTTTTTGATTTCAAGGGTTTTTTTTTTGTTGAATCGTCATGTAATTCATACCAAATCTGGATTGATTGTGAACCCTTAGTACCCTCCACTCGTCTGCAATCTTGGATTGTTATGACATCAGTAGGATCTTTTTTCTTTTTTGTGTAGGCCAAATTGGTTTTTGGTTTTCTTCCAATCAAAAAAATCATTTTGTTGAAATACTTCAACTGCGTAAGGTCCTTACTTGCTTCTAGAGTTACTTATTAGGAATAACCTCAACCGCTTTGTAGGAACAACCTCAACATTTTTAATAATTATTCTGTCCTGTGTAGGCCTAGCTTTCTAATTCCCAAAAGGTAGGACAAATCGTTTTCCTGGTTTCTTCAGGAATGTTTTCTTTGCATTTGTAAAAGCAAGATTCTTTACAAAACTCATTTGGTGGTGATTTTGCTGCTTGTAAAACACCTTACCTTGTTTCATGCTCCTTGCCACATTGGGATTTTCTTTTATTTACCACTCTTTTACAACCTTTATTATTTCCCTTGCCTTCTTGTCCTACAGTATCCGTCACTGATATCACTGGTATCTTAAGTACATCATGTTCTATAGTAACATTGTTCTGTGTATTATCATTGGGGGTTTCATTGATATTATTATCACCCATTATTGGTATCTCAGGTACATCTTGTTGTATAGTACCATTATTCTGTGTATTGCCACTTCTAAGTTCCCAAAAGTGTTTGTATCACTAGCTAAAACTGTACAGTTATTGACATCCATAATATCATAATCTTCATTACATACTGGTAGATTTAGTTCCGTAACTAACATTGGTGGTTGCTGCTCAACTACATCTCTATCGTCAGTGTTAATGTTTAGATTAGGATTAAGAATATGACTACTTCCTTGTCCTACGTCTGGACATAAATCAAATAATGTTTTATCAACACCAGGAAAATTATTGAACTGAAGTAACAAAGTTGATGGGTCCTCTTTAACTAATAAGGCTGTACATCTGTATAAGGCTGTACGTCTAATGTAGGCTTTGGCTTACTCGTATTTATCTCAACTATGCTTTACTCGGTAAAGTACTCATCCAGGGGTATTTCATATAAAATATTATCTGGCAAATCATTTAACTTAACTAATAAAGATGATGGTTCATCTTCAACTACAGCGTCAAAAGGCTCTACATCTAAGGTAGGCTTATTCTTATCTAGGCCTAGTTCATCTGTGCCTACCGCAGTTGAGTGTTCATGAATTAGTAATACGTTATTAAATTCAGTTAATGATTGTTTATTATTTGGTATTATATTACCAAACTCAATATCTGACCTTGCCTCACTATTCTTCAAAACAAGATCTTTTTGAGTTGACCTATAGGTTTATTTGCCTTGATCGCAAAACGCAAACATCACAGAACAACACTGTTGAATGATTAATTCGTGTAAGCAGCTGACGTATGAACGAATCAAAAAGGTGTAAACCACATAATACTAAGGGGTACTCTATGCAAATATGTTTATCCAGTCTCATCTTACAACCTCCAAAAAGTTGTAACCCACAAATTATGAGGGTTACGACCTTTATTCAGATACAGCTCACAACCTCCAGAAAGTCTTATCCCTCAAATTCTGAGGGTTACGACTTTTTGCCCAAATTATTGTATCTAAGATTATAAATGCAAAATGGTTGCATACCACAAAATAGTAGGCTTACGACCTTTTGCCCAGGTTAATTTCTCAAATAATTTATTTGTGAAGTCAAACATTGAGGCATAAGACCTTTTGGCTCTGTGAACTTTGAAGACAGTGTGGTTTATGCCGATTTTTAAAATGCATTTTTGAAAGGTTTCCAGTCACTTGTGGTTACATCCTTTTGCCAAAGTGTTTCTTAGAGCCTACTGAACAATAAACAGTATCTAACTCAATTTCGAAGAAAATGTGGGTTACGACCTTCTGCCAAAACACCATCGTTATATTTATATATTACTGTGCCTCAGAACATTCTAAAGATTGATTTGGTATATAGGTTATTACATTATTTTGATTACATCACTCTTTTTACAGAAACTGTATTACCCTACGCACTTTATAATTTGTGAATTATATTTTAGATAAAATTAGGCATCATTTTCTGCATTTTTTGGAAACATATTTTCGTGATCTAGGCTAAATGATTAAAGTTTAGAATATGCTCTTTACCATATTCTTTAGTTTGTAAAAGATACTTTTTTTCCTACTTACTAAATAATGTATATATTACATTTTTGTATACTTATAACAAGATTATGCCTCTTTTTGGTTCCTTTTTGCTGACATATTTGTGCAAACAAAATCAAATACACAGAAATATTCTCTGCACTTTTTTGAACACGAAAATACGAAAATGTACTTTACAAAAATGGTTTAGATGGTGTTTAAATGAAAATGTGTTCCAGTAGTAGAAACGTGCCTGCCAGTATAGAAGTAGAGGGTTAACAAGAAAGTAAAAAAAAAAGAAAAGAAATTATCTCAAACTCTCGGAAATTAAAGATAGGAGAAGATGTTTATTTTCCTTGAGCCATCGTTTCCCCGATTCCTTCCGAATTCTTTTCTTGGATTCGAAATTATTATTATTATTTTCCATCTCAAATAAAACAAGTACAGGAAAAACACAAAATTATAACAAACAACCTGTTGTTGATTCTAGCTGAAAACCTCAAATTACCTTCCCCAATTGTTTTCGACGTTAACACTGGTTTAGCAGTCCCCAGAGCGTGTGTGCTAAAGTCGAGTGTGCTATCGACTCTAAATAGCACACTTCTGTCAAACGAGTTTCTCGATTTTAACACACTTACCACGTTTAACATACTTAGCACAGGTTGCGTGAATCCCCCTGGTTACGTGTCAATTTGTGACTGAAGAATTCTGAAACGGGATGTTAAAATACAAACGCAATTTTTAAATATGTTGCAAGCACTCGAAACAAGACAATTGAAGTGTTGATTGTATAGAAAGGTTTGTGAATTTGGTAATAATTTAGGTAAGGTTATAAGTGCTGTAAGTAGCGTGTCGTGTCTTTTGACTAGGGACAGTGTTGAACTTCAAACCACACTTAATAATTGATTGCATTGCAGTTGATTGTATTGCAGGGGTTAAAACTACTAGACATCTCAACCTGTCACATTCACGTGGCCGTGTTATTTGCAGATTTTTATATTTAGCTAACAAATTTAATAATTGTATTTCTCAAATCAACACATATACTTTTGAAATGTTGTACAAAGTAGGCTTATTTTAATATTTTATTGGCGCACACCTAGCACGTATAAAGTATACAATTCCTGGAGATATTTCAGAACAACACCTACGTACCAAATTTCATCGAAATCGGACCGTTGGTATGGTATCCAGCTCTGTACACATCCTAACAGACACATGGACAGACATCACAAAAAAACAATTTTTTGGGGTTCAGGGAGCACCAAAACAAATAATTCCACTAAAAACATTTTTGGGTTCAGGAAGCACCATCACAGATAATTCCACGAAATTTTTTTTTGGGGTTCAAGGAGCACCAAAACAGATAATTCCACTAAAAATTCAAATTCGAAAATTTGGACGAAAACATTACTTTCTCCATGTACTACGTACAGGGATGAGAAAGTAAAAAAAAAACGAATAAAAAGACTATACCGTAAAAAGCCAAGGCCGTTTATATAAAATTACATAATACTCTTGAGTTAGTTGTAATCAGTTCTACATTATTTGTATATTAGCGATAAAAGTATGGTTTAAAGTACCAGTTGGCTACGTCAAGGATGTAGGGAGGTCATCAGTGACATCAAACGGCTTATTAAGTGGAACTTGTTCTGGACTTTCTGGTTATCCAAATATGTTTAGAGGTTGGTTGTTCAACAAAATATTGTTATTAAATAGTTCAGTTTATACACTAAAAATCTGTCATTAGTGATCTCCCCATGTACAAATTTTTTTTAAGAACTTGACATATTTGTGTTCATTTTTATCTGCAAAACTTTCGTAAAATTTAACTTCAGTAAAACTGCTTGTGGAAGAAAGATGAGTAGATTAGACCTATTGCATATTTTGCGTAAGTATGAGAAGTACCTTTCTAAAAGGAAGCTTCGCATTTACTACTAATCTGGAGTGTCACCCGACTTTGTGTTTATTTTGTAGCAAGGCTTAAACAGTTGAAGAAAAATTGGGTACAGAACAATGCATTGTAAGAGATAAAAGAAAACAATCCGTACATGGATGTATTCGTTTCGGAAAAATCATCGAGAACATAATTGAGGTTTACCGTTTAAACATCGTTATTCCATGTTGACTCTGGGGCAACATAGGGACTATCACTATGTTCATATTGTAACAATAGTTTATCCATTAAGCACCGTCTTTGAAAGTGTAACATTAAAATATGTGCGAAAGAAATTCTCCCAACCCAATTCCATTCAAGCGATGCTGCTTAACTTTTCCCAGAGTATTGTTCTTTCTGCGTCGCCTGAATATACTCAATATCATATTTAGCAAACACAGAATTTTTTAGTGTTTTAAATTTTATTTATTTGTTTGAGTAGTTTGAAAGATATTTAATGTATTGTTATGTCGCAGGTCCCTTTACAACCCAGTTTTTACTTTACTTTATTATCGTTTCCAAATTTGATCTTTATTGTTAACAATAGATTGTTATGTCACAGCCAAGTACAACGAGTATACCAGAAACAGAAATAACCAGTACCAAGTACAACAGAAATAAGGGACTTAACTTACTCAAGTAAAATGTTTGTACATTTGTTTTTCGTCAGTAGACTATAAAGAATTACTGTCGTAATTTTGGTTAGTCGCCAAAACTATATAATTATATAACTTTTGCACCACTTATATTTATCAAAGCTAAATAGTAATTGCCTAATTTAAGGATTGTTTGAAGATTTTGTTCGAGACATTTTCACTGTGTTTATAATAAACTATTTGATACAAAAAATATATTTAAAAAATAAAGTAATTGCATGTACTTTATGAAATATTGTACAAAATATATTGTATAACATATTGTCATATAATATATTGTTATTATTTGTTAGTGTTTACAAATTTGATCTTTATTGTTAAGTACTTTTAAACATATTTTCAGTCTATTATTATATTGCAGGGAGGGACAGGTTGTTATTATTTGTTAGTTTTTACAAATTTGATCTTTATT
>JAGFPH010001822.1:66913-77901 GCA_018207615.1 Philaenus spumarius
GAGAATATAACAAATATTATAAGAACAGTATTTACACGAACATGAGAATACTGTATAACAAATATTATAACAACAGTAATCTGCAACACTTGGAAACTTACTCTAAAGGAAAGCAATAGAGTTCTTCATCCGAGTCGTTATCAAAGTCACTTTCTTCCTCAGAATCGCCCGGGCACAAGTTGATGATAAAGTCCTGCACGCTTAAGTCGTTGAGACCCTCGCTTGACCAATCAGCGTCTACGGATTTCTTAACGTGCTGGTCGTACTTCTTCCACTGCTCTGGCGTGATGGTAGCGACGGCTTCCATAAAGATTCGTTGAACATCCATAAGTTTAAATGTTTTATTTCTCTCTCTAACGTATCCTTCTAGATAACCCCAAACCATTTCTATGGGATAGTAATGGCAGTGATAAGGCGGAAGCCTAATTACGGTAAAGCCCATTTCAGCTGCCCTTACATCAATATCATATTTAGGTTGAGGTGGCTTATTATGCAGCTTGACAATCTCGTACAGTTCCCACTTCCGCAAATCAACGTTGAACACTATGTTTTTTTCCTGTAGCCATTGTATCATCTTTGCTTTTGTAGAACATGAAGTTGGGGATTTGTCCTTAATTCTCGAGTGGTATGGGGCATTATCCATCACAATCACACTGTCTGGAGGAATGGCTTTGACCAACACTTCAAAAAACCCAGACTCAAAAACCTCACCGTTAATCTCCTCGTGGTAATCGCAGGTCTTTTTTGAATCAAACACAAGAGGAGGGCTATTAATCCAACCTTGCTGCCCCCCTGCATGACAAATGATTAACCTTTTGCCCTTCCCTGTGGTTTACTGTTCCCTTTACGGTGTCATCAGTCCAGCCTTTGTCTTTGGTTGAATTTGCATTCAGCCAAGTTTCTTCTAAAAAAATGACTTTGTTCATGTCTACATTTTGTATTTTTATAAGAAACTGGCATCTCAGTAGTGCAACCGATGGTTTTTCCATCAAACATTTCCTACTGTTGAACTTTTTGTAAATAAACCCTATTGATTTTATGACTTTCCAAAGTGACCAAATACTGCCATGAAATAAATCTGCATCTTTGAGAGAAATAAGAAGTTTTCTGAGAGTCGGTACCTCTTTTCGCTCGTAATACCCTACAATGTGCCGGTGAATAGCTGATTTCTGAAAATTATCTAATTTTGTTCGGTTTGTGACTCACGATTTTTTTTTGTGTTTGGATGAGAGTCCGGCTTCTCTTAGCGGTTGATGCCGTTTCTCCCTCGATGTCATCTGTGGAAGTTTCAAGTCGGTTTGAATCACCATCTTCTTCTCCGGCGGCTTTCACTGCTTCTGTAAGCTGGCTGTTGATGCGACGAACAGTCCTGTAAGGAACTTTACAAGCGCCGGATACTCTCTCAAGAACTTTTGCCACATCCAAAATTGGTCCCATATTATTTTTTTCTAAATAAAAATACTCTAACACAGACGCCACAATAGTCCTAGCTTGAGTATGCAAAACTTCCCTTTTCTTTTCAGACGACATCTTAGAATTTACTCAATTATCTTTTTAATAATAAACAAATTTAGTAAATGTTACTTTGTTAAACACGTCGCTGTTAATAACGGAATACCACTGGCTATGCACTATGAAGAGCTACAACTCACTATGAACTGACACTTGTGGCACTGACTGAAATTCACAAACAACTGTAAATCTGAAGGCTTGTCACTTTGATATGATGAATCATTGTCAGTGACTCACAGGGTAGCAAAACTGGGGGTTGAGTCATAAGAAAATATGTAATTTTAGGACTTACCGTCTTCAATATTCCGTTATCGCCGCTAAGGCCATTTCGGCTATACAGCCATTTTGAAGTTTATTATCAGGTTTCTTTTCGCCATTTACACAAACATAACGATTACATAATAAATAGTGTTGCGTTCCCTTACGTATCCTTTGAGATATGCCCACACCATTTCAATTGGATTATAATTACAATGGTATGGAGGTAGGCGGATTACTTCATGGCCCAACTCAGATGCTCTGCTGTCGATTTCATATGTTGGTAAAGAAGGTTTGTAAAGACGAACGAGTTTATACCGGTTTTAGAAGATCTTCACTAAAAGCGATATTTCTTTTTTTCAGCCATTTTTTCATGTCTTCCTTCGGTGACCGGACATTAGACCACATGGGCATTCGGCCACACTTTTGGGGCAACTACCTGGGTTGGGTCAGCTAGGGATATTCCTAGGTCCTTTTAGGTTTTTTTTAATTATATAATGTGATAATAACAAAATATAATCATACTGTTATCGGCCAGAGTAAGTAAAAAGTAAACATACTGTGACTAAATACTATAGGTTAGAACCTTTTAGTTTTTTAAAATTTTAATTATATAATGTGATAATAATGAAATATAATCATACTGTTATCGGCCAGATTAAAAATGTGGTGAATTGTCGGCGAGTAATATTTACATATCCCTAGCTGACCCAACCCAGGTAGTTGGCCCAAAAGTGTGGTCGAATGTCCGTGTGGTCTAATGTCCGGTAACCCTTCCTTCAGGGACGATGAAGTGGGTGCTTTGTCCTTCTTTCGTGAATGGTAGGACGCATTATCCATCACAATTGTCGAATTAGGTGGAATTGCAGGGAGTAAATCGTTGAAAAACCTTTTCTCAAAAACCACACTGTTCATATCTTCATGGAAGTCTCAGGTTTTCTTAGATTGAAAGATTAATGGTGGCGCATTTATCCAGCCACGACTGCTTCCTGCATGACAAACAATTAGTCTTTTCCCTTTTCCTATGAGAGTACATCTTAAACTAATCACTTTTAAGACCTTTGGGAAATGGTTAAGTGCGGAAATAAACTGATCTAGTTTTAAGAACAAACAAGTTTGAATTCTTCTAAGAAACGGTGTCCCTAGTACCGTTAGGGATGCATTGTCCACTGTGTAAACACCCTAATTGAACTATTTTGTTCATTCTCTGTAACAAAAGTGTCAGACCAAATGTGTTTACCTCTTTCAGTAACTTGAATAAGTTTTGCACTATTACGATGGCAAAATGTACAACTGCAATAGCATCACACTTCAGGAAAATATTGTGCACTTTAAAAGTGCATTGTTAAAAATATGAAATATCCTCTCAATGAACTCTTTCAAAAATGTATATCACATTATATTTATAGCAACCAAGTCCGCTTGATAAACCGATAATTTTAAAGTTATTTTAATGGATAGTCGTAAACACGCCGTGTTTGATATCCATTTGCTTAGAATTAATTACTGAATCATAATAATTCAGAATCACAATCATGCTAATATATAGGTTAACTTTAAAATACGATATAAAAAACTATTGTATAGAGTACAATTCCCAATTGTTGACGCACCGATCCTAATGAGGGTCAGTCATAAACCCTGCGCTTGTGTGAGTGGGACGGTTGAAAACGACCGATCGCCTTCCCAGTTTGCACAAGGTATAATCAAAATTCAGTAGGTTATCTAATGCACTATACTACATATTTATATAATATCTATACTGCCTTTTTCCTTAGGAGGGCAAAATATTGAAACTGAGTAAAACTCTGTTAAAGGTTTTTTTTTAAAGCCCTGGCTAAATATAAGGTATAACCACCATATTTTTCATTTTCTATGAAATTTTACATCAAAGAACCATTTTACACCTTAAAAAAATATATTTTCCACCCCAAACACACCAAAAACGCACATACTGCTTTTACTATTACAAATATCAATAAGGAATCCTAAGCAAAAAGGCAGCAAGTGTACTTACTGCTTTTTGCTTAGCTGTATCAGTAGTGAATCCTAAGGTAAAAAGCAGTATCTCTGCACATACTGCTCTTTTGCTTAGCAAATAAATATATTTATCACCACTATTACGGCAGTATGTACATGTGTATTTTGTATTATTATTTTCTAGTTGTTGCTTCTTTAAAGTTAAGTAATTGATATTTTTGGCAATAATTAATAACAAACTGATTACAAAATTTTTTTATTAAATTTAAAATGAAAAACAGATCATATTTAGCACTGAAGATATGGATCAGAGTTACTGTCACAAATTTGTTAGTCACTACCACACACTAAACACTACACAACATTTATATTATTAAAGGAATGATAAATCGTAAGTGTTTGATCAAATGTGTGACTTTTCTTAGAACACTGGCAGGTTCTCCCAAAACTCTCTTCTACTATTAGGTAACACAGACTTTAAATTCTTCAATAGGCTATCTCTTTTTTGTTTTGGAAATCCAGCTGGTTTTTCCAGTTGCTTTGGATCCGGCATTTTCGTCATGCATTTCTTTTTCAGGAAATCCAACACTTTGTATTCCTTATCCTCATAATCTGTCTTGCATTCTAATATAAACTGGCCTCTGGTGGCTTTTACTTCCACTACGTCTTTGAGGTAAGGTCGGCCCGAGGTAACTTTTAATTTAGGTTGAGGGGAACAGTCTGGATAAATGAAAAAGTCGCTGAATTGCATTTTCTGGACCTCAACTTTTCCAGAATTTGCATTACTAACGGCACTGACAAAATCATCAAAGTCATAGGTTTTTCTTTGTTTTTTCAAAGACAGTTCGACTTGGTGATGGAAACTATCTGCGCTCATAAAAGAATGCCCGGGTTCGAAATATATAAATCGAATTTCTTCAGCACTTAGTCTATTGCAATTAACTGCATAAACAAGAAATGAGAAGAGACACCAGTTCTTATTTTGAGCAGAACAGTTGTCAAGCCATATGATGAAATGTTTTATATCTCTATTCTTTCTTAGAAAAGAATAAAAAGCACTTAATATGTCCTCTTTGTTTCGCCCAGAAATCGCCTCATGCCACAACACTGCATGTGGCTTTATATTTGGTTTCTTTCCAACTGGAGCGAAGGTTTCATGGTAAACTATCAACCTAGGGGTGAACAACACTGCTTTGAACATATCAATTCTGGGTAGCATTATGATTTTTTGAAGGTCTGCAGACACTACTAGTGTGTTTTCATCTTCAATGAGGGCCTTAAATTCATCATCGGGCTTTGAAAATTTGTCGTACAGTTCACGGGACTTAATGACTTTGTTGTTGTGTACTGTCCAAGATTTGCATATATCACAGTTATTATTCAAGTTATATTTGTCACGATCATGAATTTGAAATTCTTCGCAGTGCTCACATTCTTCATGACCAAGACGGGCAAAAGAAATTTTCATTTTCTTAAGCATTTTTCTGTAAAGTTCATAAGAAACGTTTTCATTAAACTCAGGATATTTATTGATGAAGTCCTTATGCATAAAATCTATTGTGATGTCACTGGGTAAGTATCTAGTATTAGGTGCGTGTTCCCGCCGATAGTGAGAAATTGTAGGGTTAAATGATTCAATATGTTGCTCTATCTCATGATGAGGGCCAATATTAACTGCAGGCTGCTTACCTCTTTTGTCTGGTTTTGGCGATATATCCCCCTTAGGTGTCGTTGATAACACACTGTGGACAACTTTGTCATTTTTCTTGTTGAAGCCTAATGTAGTAAGGAAGAAAACTTTGCACACTTCATGTTTAGTATCACTGTTATCCTTTAAATAATACTTGAATGTATTTTGCTTCCTATTAGTTAGATCATTGCTTTGTTTTGTGCGTCTGTTAATCTCAAAGCGAGTACATGTATTTAAAATATAAGATTTTCTTTGAATCCAAGAGCCACTCCAAAATTGGTTATTTATTTTCCTTCTTTGTTCCTCATCAATATTTTCAGTACACTTTTTTTTACATGAAACACGCACGGAGGTTTCACTGTATGCTTTTCTTTAAAATGTTCAACCTTCTCTTTTTTCCTTTCAGTCAATGTAGTTTCAAATTTCCTTCTCTTTCTTTTCTCATTTACTCCTCTTCTTTCAAGATTTGCGTTATTTAGTTCATTGGGGTCATTTTCAATGTTATCTACATGATTAACAGAATTACACATATTAGGGTTTATGTCTTCTCGCACCATTTCACCCATATCACTTTCACGTGTTTGTGGAGCTAATGTTAGTAGTGTATCTTCATTAATATCCCACTCTTCATCCAGTACATTATCCATCAACAAAGATGAGTCCTGATTTAAAGTTAGGTCACCAGTTTGTCTGAAGAAAACTTGTAGTTCATTATCTTCAGCTTCCATCACCTGAAAATAAAAAAACAAATATTAGTGTGAAAAAAAATACATATATTTTAATATGTGGTGGGGGAGGGTATGTGTGTGTGTGTGTGTGTGTGTGTGTGTGTGGGGGTGTGTGTGTGTGTGTGTGTGTGTGTGTGTGTGTGTGTGTGTAATTTTTTATTACTGTAGTTTGAGGTAATTTTAACATGACAATTTTACTTTTCTCTTTTTAAAATCATGTTCATATTATGAACGGTTACCTTGTTTGAATTTGTTGGTGTCGATCCGGTATGTTGTTCGTCAGCAGAAACCAGATCAGATTCAGGAAAATCTTCAGCATTACTTGGTATATTTTCTTCATAAATATCAACATCTTCTTGCATCAAATTTACCACCATGAAAATTCCATCGAGCAGGTTACTATTGTTAGATTCAACTTCCAACTTGTTTTCTTCTAATGATGTATTCTGTAAATAGACACATTTGTTATAATAAAACAGCAAATCAAATTGTAAAAGTTTTAAAGCACCAAAACATAAACAAATATGAATTTAACGAGGCGATACAACAGCCTAATCCAAAAATTTTTAACAGAAAAACTTTTCATTGGTTTTAAATCTTCAACGTACCGTAGCATCACGACCATAAAGCATCGGGATTTTTATATAGGCCTAGCCTAAATATTATTAGGTTCTAAGGTAATTCTGAATTTGGGGTAGTACAACTTCAATTTATGCTTTCAATAAATACTTTACAGCATTGAATATGATTTTTTTCAATTACATACCCAGAAAATTAACATATTTCAATTTGAAAGGAACTGAGGTCTATTCTAGAGGAGGACTACCATGTTCAATGAACTATAGCGTGCTGCAGCGGTTAGGTTAGTTTACCATAAATCATAACCCCATGTATTCCATGTATTGACTTACCCCATAATAACCATTGTATAATATATTTGGCATATTTGTTATAACCTAACCACTTCAGGGCACCGTACTCGATTTTGAAAAAGTGGTGGTCCTCTTCTAGTAATAGGCTAACTGAAGTTAGGTCCTAAATTTTATGGACTTTGAGGATAGGTTACAAACAACTAACTTACCGAAGAATTTATGTTACTGGTGAGTGAAACACAACATTTTAAGGTAGTAAATATATTTGGCCAATTAAAAATTACTGCGTTTGTGATATAATAATATATATTATTTATTATATAAATATATATTTTTCTATAAATAAATAATATTTACTTGTAGGCTATTACATAAATTAGGTTAGAAGAAATTTGGCTTTGAAAATGACCTAATGATTAAAAAAATCTTAGCAGTAAATAATATAATAATTAATAGTACTCAGTTTTATTATGTTTCTTCACACAAAAATATATGTACATAAATATAACATTGTGAATTTATAGATTTAATAGGTAGGTACTTACATTTTCGTCAATGGTAGTTTTGGAGGTTAAAACTTGGTTAAAACTACTTTCTTCTGCTTTCTTCGCTGCTTTACATTTATTACTGTGCATAATAATATCTATTCGTCTTTCAAACTTTTTACCACATTTAGTACACAGCACCATTTTCCTTAAAATCACTTACACTAAATAAATTATGAATAAAATTATAATATACAAACAATAAATCGTTAAAACAAACCTATTTTATGGTTCTAATCAATGACAACAACAACAAACAAACAGAGCTGCTAGCTGCTTACTGCAACAGCTGTGCCAAGATTACTAAGCAAAAAGGCAGTATGTGCTAAATGCTAAGCATAAGAGCAGTATCTACTATGCAGATACTGCTTTTTTGCTTAGCATTTGCAGATACTGCTGTCTTGCTTAGTATTTGGTATAAAATGATCTACATACTGCCAATGACACCCCTTCTATCTCAGAAACGGCTGTAGATACGGCCTTTTTAGTGTGTTTTTCGGAATCCTCGACCTCAAAAACATAGGAATACATCAAAAACTCAAAATTGAAAATTTTGTAGTTACTGCCTTTTTCCTTAGCAGGGCAGTATAGTGGAAGCCTTCAAAATAAAATAGCTACAATAGGGTATCTTATTTTAGAAAATTCAAATTATAAAATTAGTTAAGTACTTTTTTAAATAGCTATAAAAACCTAGCTTATTATTGATATAGCGGTTTTTATAACTTATTAAATTTAGGGTTGAGGAAAGGTATAATAAATAGTCCATTTAATTCTATGTTCATATGATATTATTTATTTGATCAATTTTAAAATGTTAAATAACATAAGATTAGTGTTACATAGAAGTTTAGTTTGCACTTCTTTCATCATCTCTACTCCAGTTTCCAAAGCTAACCTTATTGATTTCTTTCTCGAAAATATAGTGATGATGTCGTCTGGATCAATTTTCTTTTCTTTGTGAATATTGGCCAGAGCTAAACCATTAAGTCTTGTCTGACCCATTGTTGATCTCAATTAAGTTTTGAGTCTTCTCAAGGTTGAAAACGTCCTTTCAGCACTGCTGGTTGTTACTGGGATGGTACCAAAAATTAGAATCAACACTGCGATATTTGGAAACAAGTTTGTATTACATTCTTTTAAAGAATCTATTGCTGTCTCTGGTTTAGTAGATATGTCCTGCCACCTCTTGAGCCAAAGCATTAGTTCTGCCTTTATTGCATCTGAGTTGTTTCTAAGAAATGTTCATATTTTTGTGATGCTACTCTAATGTCATCATTTTTGTAAATTTTGTACAACACGGCAACCAACTATATTATTTTATCTTTCATAACGAAATCTATGAAACCAACACAATGCGTATAGACCTGAAATTGGTAGATAGGTAGGTCCTTCACCAATAACAACTCCATATGTAACTACTAAAATCGCGAAAAACACAGAAATTGATCAACTGATTTCTTAACAATTTTAAACCTACGAATTCGAAATTCTGTATAGATGTGCATCCTTTGCTTTATGTTCTAAAATTAATTAAGAAATTATACAATAATGTGCATAACCACGAAAATCGCTAAACAAACTAGAAATATAAACCTTTGCGAAACCAGGGTTTTAACTAGTATAGAAATAAAAACACGAGTAACAAAAGTTGGCAATAAAAAATAAAACGTACAAATATAATCTTAATCGATTTAGATTAGAAGGATTATTAAGTCAGAACTAAAAATACGTAGGCCTATGTAAGTAAGTTTCGAAAGGATTTCCCGCTTTGAAGCCAATAAACAAATAAACGTCAATGTAATGCCGCTAGGATAAAGTGATACAATTTTATTTTAATCTCATAACCAAATTCCATATTAAAAGGTAATTCTATCAGAAGCGTTTTAATAATCTCTATTTATGACTAATGCAACGCCTGATGAAATAAGTTCCCATAGACTAGTTTTAGTATAGTGATGAACTTGAAGTTTTAGTATTTTTTTCCAAACAAATTTGGGTTGTACTCAAATTTCAGTGTAACGTCTCATACTTATTGGAAACGTAACTATCAAACAGAAAATATAGAAAATGAGTTGTTTTCC
Source organism: Philaenus spumarius (assembly GCA_018207615.1). NCBI lineage: Eukaryota > Metazoa > Arthropoda > Insecta > Hemiptera > Aphrophoridae > Philaenus > Philaenus spumarius. The sequence goes on from JAGFPH010001822.1 coordinate 76,580, forward strand.
AATATTCGACAGGCGAGTTTTTACGCTGCGAGCGAAGCGAAGCTCATAACCCGAGGCCAAAAGATCGAGGTGCAAACTCGCAAAGCGAGTTTTTCCACTATTAACAAGTTCAACTTTTATGTTAACCAATTTTAAATATTATCCAGTTAATATAACCTACTTGCAAACTCCATTGTGTAAAATAACTTTCGATTTTAAAAACTTTGAAATATCTCACATTTTTTACATTATTTTGGCTTGTTTTTTGCCAGAATATCTAGCTATCCATCCGAGGTCATTTAACCCATCTCGATAGTGATTCGTAGATGAAAACATTGAAAGAATGCAAATCGCCGAGGTCGCCAAGGTGCCACCTGTAGAACAGTAGAGCTTCGGTTGTGAACTGTCAGTGTATGTGCTGCAGTCGGTGTGAGTTATACGTTATATGTTGTTTACCTGGAGTACCTACTTGTCTAAGGACTATAATACGAAATAGATTCGCTTTGCTGGGTAAATATTATTTAGTTTCTTTCATTATATCAGGAAAGTTGTGCGAAAAGCTGCAGTCATGGAGACATTTTACTTCCCCAATAATGTCAAACTTATAAAGCTGTCATGTTTTGAGTGACAATGAATGGTCACTTAAAATTCGTTTTAAAGAGTTAAAGATTGTTAAAGTGTCGGTTATAGTTTTAAAATAAGAAACGCGTTTAGTTTGAACAATAATGTTATCAACAAAAGGTCCTAAGCGGCAGAAGTGCGCAGCAAAGATGTTAAGTTTTTAAAGGAATTATGTAGGTTAGCTTTATTAGTATCATTTGTTTAAAACCAGCGTTGTTTAACCCATCTTATTCTAAAGTTAGTACTCTTATAAGATTAAATACCTGATAGAGTAGCACATGGATTCGTATTGTTTGCACAGTTTAACATTTTATTTACCTTGTAATTAATTGTACTTCTAATAAGAAAAAGAAACTTCAAATTTTGATTAAAAATTTAACTTAGTTTTCGTACTCTTAAAAACAGTAAACTCCCGAGTATTCACGGAACTGACTGGCGTGGATACCGCGGATAATCGAATTTCGCCGATAATCCGAATTTTAATTGTTTAAAATTGTCGATAGCGCCTAAACAATGGCCGAAGGCACTAAAAACAACACAAAAATGCTTTTTAAATCAGTTTATTGTACATTATTGTATTTACAGGACTTTTTGTTTAGTTTTTTTTTTTAATATCGGTCAACCGCTTTTGTTTCTTCGTGTTAAAGCACTTCTTATTTATCTGTAACTGAAGATTAGCTATAATTTTAGTAAAAACTTGTTTTTATGTATTTTTTAAATAT
>JAGFPH010001822.1:77911-98930 GCA_018207615.1 Philaenus spumarius
CAATTAAGCGCAATATCATTCATTTGTATGACATTTTATATCATCTATCTTTCAAAATTAAATTTTTATATCATCTAGCTTTCAAAATGTAATTTTTGTTTAAACTTGTTTGTTTATTTTTATATTTTTTTGTAAACACGTTTGTTTCTGTTCGGAAAATAAGTGTGTTTTAATTAAGATGAAATAACAATCACTACTATTTAGTGACAAATAAATTATCAACTTACTACCATTCGTAAAAATCGCCCAATATTCTTGAACTTTTCATAAATTCGATTCTACATAGAGGTTAACATGTTAAAAGAAATTTTTTTCGTACCAAACCGAAAAAACTGAATTGTTTTCAGAAGACTGTAGTATTTTAAATTAAATTTTGTATACGAGTAATCTTGAACGGAAAAAATTCTTGGTCATTTTTCAATTCATAATTTTTTCATTCTGGAAACTAACTTGCAACTGTTTTTGTGCGTGACCTGTTCCTTCGCCATTGAAGTGCTACAAAAAATATGTTAAATACAAAGCAAAAAATGTAAATACATTTAATTAAAACCTTGAAGGCCATCATTGTCTTTCATTAAGTTACGTAAATAACAGAACAACAGTAACTGTTCAGAAACACATAATTATTTCTATACTGTTTCTGTCAACATTTGCTCGTCAAACATTAATTTCTTTTATTTGCTGTTCGGCAAGGTGGTTTGCAAATTCGGTCGATCTCAACTTATATACTTCTAGTATAGATTGTTTACTAAACAATTCGTCATTATTATTTAAAATTCTCTGTTGCTCAACATACCTCGGGGTGAAACAGGGGCGCCTTCTCAGGAAAGCTATAAACACGGTGACAGGTAAATGTCACACAAATTTTCTTATATTGTTACGCTAATTGAAGTGAATAAATAGTCCATTTTGAAAATTATTTATTTGTTCGGTTATTTAAAAAAAAAAAACTTTTGGCAAGTTTAGTATACTGTATGGTACCTCAACACTTCCACATATTACTTTGATGTATCTTGGACGACAGTCTAGACTGTAAGATTTTCTTTTCTTCTATCATCATCAAAGACGATTGTAAAAACACATCAATTAAAGTTTTATCATTCAAATAAATTAAATAGTTTTACCTCAAATACAGAATCAAACTTTTTTATATTAGTATAGACACATTTATAGTTGGGATAGTTTTATCATAATGGTTAAGGCAGTATAGAACAGAAATTTGTTATATCAGAATTTCTCAAAGTTTTAATCTGCTCGAATCCCTGGCCTAGAAGAGGTACAAGTAATAGGAATAGGCCTTATGTTGACCTAATTAATAGCTAATACAGTTAATTAAAAGAAACCGATGAATAAATAAAACAAATACATTTACGGGTTCTTTTATTTATATTTATAATGTCAAACAACAACAAACATTGACATAGTAATTAAACAAATAAAAGAGCACTGTGGCGACAAAATCACACTGACTTAAATAAAAACCCGAACCGTTTAACGTTTTATGGTTCGGGTTTTTATTTAAGTCAGTGTGATTGACATAGTAACTTTATAAAATTGCGTAGTTTATTTATCATTGGTCCTAGCGGTTATTCCCTAAAATATGTCTGCGTAACACATCAACGATTTAGAACAAATTAATGATAATTAGAGAGAAAACTATAGTAACTAGTACCTTGTGGTATAATATTGTATGATAGTATAAATAACTAGACTATAGGCTGCTCCAAAAGTTTTTGAGAAGGCCATACCAAGGATATGTTGTTGAATTTTTTCAGAAGAAAGGAGGTTCTTTTAACTCCAAGAATTAAGAAAATATAAACAGCAAAAATCATAGGTGTCTGTCTGTCTATGTAGAACTTGTGTACAGTTTCCAGGTGTGTCCCTCTTCCGGCCGCCCTTCGCACCAGTAGAAGAAATTAAATTAAAAATTAATTAATGCAAAATGAAAATAATTGGGACAAAGTTTCAATTTTCATAAACATTATGGGAAGGACATGAAAATTTATGATTGCAGAACCCTTCAAAAACCAGTCCCACTGGCGTAAATAGTGACATTTAAAGGGTGGAAACGGGTTCACTCGATTCGTATAAGTCAAAGTGGGGAATGCCGCTGTATTAGTTCCAGTCCAGCGCCAGTTTGTTTACAATACAATCAGTTTTTGAGTTGTTTAGCTTATAGTTGTCGTTTAGTTTAGTTCATATTGGAGAAACCTGAAGGTAAGAATTATTTTTGTCTGAAATTATTTCGTCTTTGCCGTGTTGCTTGAAAAAACTCTTAAGCAAGGAAGAAGTAGAGTAGAAAATAAATTTGTCTGGTGATTTTATTTGCATCAACAAAAAAGATTTGTTTTTTATAATTGAAATCCATACATAAGTTGGTATTTTGATACAAAACACAACATATATTTATTTATAAATTATGTTTTTGTAGAAGTTCCCATACAGCACAAAATATGCTGAACACATACAAAGTGCCGCATGTGAAAGGCATATTGAGCACATGCTCGATAAATGTTTTGTCATTTTAGGCCTAGCATTGTGACTAGCACGTTCTCAGTATATGATTTTTGAATGTGCTGAGTGCATTCTAAGCACCTTTTTGGCACATTGATAAAATAATATGCGCCCCCTTCCAAGTAATTTTCCACAGACGCCTGCATGTTTACTTACTGTTTGCACGGACCTGCTTGTGTATATGTATGATTTTTTAGCAGTTTTTATTTTTAAATCAATTTAACTTTTAGTTTCCCGCGTATGTGTTATTATTATTATTAAAGGTGTAATAATGAAGATTAGCCAACCTTGTCCAACCAATCTCACACTACAGAATTAAAATCGTTGAATTCGTGGGGCACAGTACAAAATTCGTAGATCTTCGTTGTGAAACTCTTTAATTTCTCATGCTAAATCTTGGTCATACAAATCTTTTAAAACATGTACATCTCTCAGAGAGTAGCCGCTCCTGAATTACTCAAAAATTAAGACTCTAATTAATTACTCTATTCTATTCTAGTAGTTCTCTATTATTCTAGTTAGTTACTCTAGTTAAGACTTGTTTGACTAGAGACTATAGCAATATTGCAATCGACCTTAAAAATCATGTTAAAAATCAGATTTCATACAAGAATTGACATTTTTAACTCCTTTTAATGAACTAGTCAAATGGGTTGCTTTGTTTTTAACTATAATATTTGTATGTTATTTTTACAAATCGTGTAAATAATCCCTCATACAAAGTTAATTAATTATTTGGTTTGCCTGGGTAACGGAGCTAGTTAAAATCAAGGAAAACATCAGCACGTACACAGATTTAAAAAAAGGGGCTTAAATAATCAATAATCAACATTAGGAATCAATATAATATGTAACACCAGATTCTTTAATTATAATACAGTTAGACTTTTGATAAATGATACTTTTTGTATAACAAAAACAGAGTTCAAGAATTTATAGGCTTAATAAACCTCTATCTAGTAAACGACAGCTCTTTACTTACATGCTCCAACTGGTAATTGCAGCTGTCATGTACTTCAAGCATCGTTTTGTACATAAAAAATGTAATAGGTCGTACTAGATATGTCAGTCGTGACATTCTAAAGAATAAATTCGTGTATAGTTCAAATGCACTGTAACTTATAGCAATCTCTCAAAATTATACAAAGTTTCGAATCTCTGACAATCATTTTAAAGTGTTCTATGCATTTTTTAATATGTTAAAATATTTTTTTGTTAGTTGCTCACTTTTATAATTTTCCCCAAAAAGTTTGTTTTTTTAGAGTGAGAACTTTTTTATAGTTTCATGTAAAGAACTGTTTTTGTTTTTATTTTTAAATCCAACTTTTTGGAACTTTTATTTGCAAAAAGAAAACATTTCCTGTTTGGAACTCAAAAACATCTAGAATATTTTTCAAAACTATTTGGTCTACATATCAATGTTCGCTGTATTTTTCTGATCAAGAAAATATACAATAATGTATACTTTACTTGAATGGAGTACATTCTATAGATTTTCAAATGATAAAAGCGTAAGTAGTAAAAAAACGAAACCAGTTGAGTTATTTCTATGTACTAGAAATACTGTAATGTTAGCTCAAAATTCGATGTTATAACGAATAATCAATTTAAAAAATTGGTCCATTATAAAAACCAATTTTATGTATAAATAAAGCCATACCAATCATTAACTACTGAATACACCATCCAATAATTTGCAATAGATATAAATACATGTTCACTTAATGTCGCTGAAGCTCATGTGTAATTAATTACATTAGCGACCATTTACAGAGTGATTTGAAACCGGTCACGTGATGTTGGTGTTCTTATACAAAGTGTTTTAACGCTTTTAAGTAAATGCGCTAAGACTTTTTTACAGGAAGAAATTACCGTTTGTATTAAATTTTTCGAAAACAACTTAGTGTATGCGGAAGAGTCCTGTTGGAAATAGGAGATACTTCTTTAAGATGATTTCTTAGTACAATGTTAGTTATATTATAAATTCAGCATCATCTTTGAAATTTTTCATTGGAAATTGTTGGAAAATAAATTTATTACTGTCCATATGTCTGTGTGCCACAGTCGATTATCTTGACTTTATTCCAACCGCTAAGCAGGTTGTAAGTAAGAAGGGTATCTTCTTTTGGTCTTTCCATGAGAACGTGGTTTTCTGATGCAACAAGATAATCCACCACAATGCGTGTTTGCCCCAAAATTATTACGGTGGATCACATTTTAGTACACTGCAATGGCATCAAACATTGTGATAGTCCAAACCTCCTGGCTAGATACCCACTGGCTTTCTAGCATCGCCTGAATATTTTTAATTTAATATTTATGTTTTTTTAATTTTAATGAACTACTAACATCGGCTAAATGTGATGTTGATTATCATTTTAAATTTGATTGCTTGGTTGTTGTTTTGTTTACTGTAGAACTCTTTTACAGAAGTATATTTTGTTTTGTTGTTATTGTTATAACTTGTCTTCGATGCAGAGTTTAACTTTTTATTTATTTTATTACTCTGGTTCGTTTATAGATTCTTATCTATTTTTATATTTCCCAAAGAAATTAGGTTATGATATCAAGAAAGACGCCACAAAAAAAGAAAAAAGAAATCCACAATGGAAATACTCTTCTTAAATACACTGTAAAAACTTAAGGATCAGTAGTAAGAGAAAAGAGAAACTGGTTTGTATGCGCAGTTCCTGAACTGCAAACATATTTTAAACTCACTGTCTCAGTTTAATGTCTTCCTTGTTTCTTGAACTTGCAAAATAATAGAATTCAAAATATTTACTTCCTAATTCTCTGACATGCTTATTCATACAGTAGAAAATATTGTCGTTGAAGGTAACTGTAATTGGTTGATCTTTTTTTATAATCTTTTAAAAGAATTTCCTCTAACAAGTTATTATGCTTGTCGTATGACGACATATTTTCTTTTCGATTATTTTTAATAATGAATACATTCCAAAGACAGGAACATTATTTTTTATATTTTCTACTCACTTATAAAATGTAAACGGCAATTCATTAGGCTCTATTTATGCATTGTAGTTCCCAGCGAATTATAATAAACAGACGGTTTATTATTAATTAATTAATTTATAAATAAAATGCTCTTAATAAATTTTTTAAGATTTTATTTCAAGCCACTAAGTCTGAAGTTAATTTATAACAAAACGTTCATTATATTTAAATATTTTAAATTACCTAATACTATAAATGAATACACTGTTTTTATTATTATTATTTGAATTTATATAGGCTTTCAATTCTATTTATTACAAATATTTCATTTAAGTCTTGAGCACAATGTTCTCAAGATTAACTACACAATGTATAGTTATTTTAATGTAACAATTTGATTCTATATTATTTAATTTGAGCTCTTTTATTTCGGGTACAGGGTTATTAAATATGCAAAATTAGTACTAAATGGTTTAGTCATTTTTTTTCTTATTTGGTAAATTATCATTACGTTGATTATATAAAGACACACGACTCACTAATGGTATGGCGAAGTCTTACTGAAAAGTTACCAAAATTCTGTTTTGAAAAGTTATTTTTGACTAGTATTGAGAAAATTACAACGAATAAGAATACAAACAACTACACTTTTAAATGATGAGCTGTACAAACTGCTTGTTTTACCTTATCGAACAGGACAGACAGAATTTTTGTTTGTACGTTAGTTTCGGTTTCCCGGATGTGTAAAACGACTTTATCAGCAACAAAAAATGTACAGACAAGTCTTATTTTATTTACATACATTTTTCTGTCCACTTTCGAACAGTAGGCTACATACGCGTCAAGAACAAAACTATTTGTAGTTTGTATTACAGTTCCAAAATAAAAAATACTGAACGTAATACTTTACTAACCTCAAAAATGTCCAACGAGTTAATACGATCATCATCGTTGTCAGAAACATTGGCCACTGAGGTTTCACTAACTTTATCGTCTTCACGGTCTTCATATGATTTTCCTTGGCTTGGTTCTTCTACTTTATTCTAAAAAAAATAAGAATTATTATTACGATGCGTTTTATAAAATAGCTTCAGGAATTTAAAATAATTTTAGTTAATCACTTCTGCAATATAAATTGTTTTATTCCCCTATTATAATCCCCTATGGCTCTAGAGGAAGCTACATACCAAATTTCATTCCAATCCAAGTAGTTTTTGAGAAATCGTGATGAGTGAGTGAGTGAGTCAGTCAGTCAGTGAGTGCTATTTCGCTTTTATATAGGCCCTATATAGATAAACAAAGACCCTAATTTAGATCAATATTTACTAAGAACCTGGCTAAATGCCTCTCATTCGTTAAAAAATATTACAAACTGTAAAAAACATGCCTAGGAGGTAGGACATACGAGCGTACACTGGGGAAAGTAGTAAAGATACGTAAAATCAAAAATTGAACTTACCTTTTTTAAAGATTCTTCATAGTTTGTGTTTTTTGAACTTTTTTTGTCACCAACTGATAAACAACTAGATTTAGTTGTACCAGCAGGAAAAAAACTTGTTCAACAAAGCAGACTGTTTTTCATGTTCCAAACTATGTTGAGCCTTTCTTTTTCTAACAAATGTTTTGTTTTTTCTGCCATATTATGGGATCAAGGAAAAGGTTTTATTTATTGAACACTTGTCTTGACAACTTAACTCCGCACAATCCACAAACTTAAAAAAAAAACGCTGTTTACACCAGTATTTATTTAAAAATCTCACCTTTTGCATATTATTACTGCATAGCAAAATCAAATTACACAGGGAAAACGAACGTGAAACAAAATAAGTTCAAGCTAAAGAAAGCTCTTGCAACAAATCCGGTTCAGGACTCAATACTGCGGAAATGTGGATTCTATTTTTGTATTAGAGGTAGAGACTAGGGAGCGGATGGCGGGAGGGGAGGGAAAATAAAGTAAAAAACAGAAAAAATGAGTTGGCCGGCTGAATGAATCATAGGCTACTATGCTGTAAAGCGCCCCCAACCCACCCACTGCTAATGTTTATGTTTGTTTAGTCTACTGATCAAATAAAACTGCTTCAATTATAAAAGTAAAATTGTTTTCTTTATACACCGTTACTGGATTTTGTAAAATTGTGCAAGCCAGTTTGCGCAAATAGATTTGTGCGTGTGATCGCTGGTTTGACGTTTGAGCAAGCCAAAATATTTGGCTTAAGTAAAATTTGTCCTGACAGAAAATCGGCTTGAGTTTTGTGTATTGGCTTGAGCGTGTGAACGCTGCTTTGATGTTTGCGCAAGCCAAAGTTACAATCTCCGCATGCGCATTGAATGATGTCGTTCCTCCACCTGTTATTTACACTGATATATTATTTACAATCCGTATTCCAGCGTGTGTTGGTTATATTAATTGTGTATTGTTTGTGTTGTTATTGTTTGTTGGATCATAAAATGTCAAGTGAAAAAGAATCTCTAATTGAATTTATTGAAGTTTACAAGTCGTTTCCTTGTTTGTGGAAAGTGAAGTGTAGGGAGTACAGTGGCCGCAACGCTAAAGCTCATGCTTATGCCGCTTTAGTTGAAAAAATGCTATCCTTAGGCCAAGAAGCCAACAGGGAGACTGTTTTTTAAATATTTTTATTATTAATAATATTTAATAAATTTACCTTGAGATATTTGTCTTTTAATATTTTGTAAATTGCGTCGCATGTTTCTTGAATTATGACGCTTAGAGCTGGTTTGGAAATAACTGTCGAAAATTTAAAATCCTCGTAGCTTCTCCCAGTTGCCAAAAATTTCAGCGCAGCTGATAGCCGTTCATGGGGGGTAATCGCACGTCTCATAACGGTGTCTGCTTTCGAAATGATGGGTGTAATTAAATTTAGCAATTCGTGTACACATCCCTCTGTAACAATCATGGTTTACACCATTTTTTCTTTTTAGCCTTCATGTCCTTCTTTTTCTTCACAATGCACACCGCAGCAGTTGAAAGAAGTATTAGTTCTTCATCCAGATGTTCCATTTTGAACAATACAAACTGATTTTATAATAATTTAAACACAACTTATAACAACTTTTATGTATTTAATGAAGAAGTTTATCGTTGAAATGAACAAACTAGGGTCCCTCACTTCATGTTTACTGAGCGTGTAAACGGAAATATTTTATTCAGTTCGTTTGCGCAAACTGGCTTAAGCCGGCTCTAGTCTGAACATCTACTGTTATGTCCCGACTCTACGCGAGTGTATTACAATCTATCCAGGATCGTTGATAAGAGATATTCTGTTCTCTAGACAGATTAAGGAACATGGCTGTTATGCTGTTGAGTCCAAAATTACAGTAGACACATTAGAAGCATTTCGACGTTTAATCTAATAAAGGAGTATTTTTTTGTAGGCAGTGGGAAGATGAATGGCAATAAATTAAAAGTAGCGAAAAATTTAGTTTTTCATTAATTTAATTGAAAAAAGTCCGTCCTAGGAGCTCGTCAGTGTCCACTAATCTTCGTCAAGAGGTGGTGGCTTCCTTTTGTCTATGCATCATTATGTCCATGTTGTTAAGTTATGAACCTATGAAAGCACCTACCTAAGTATAACCAATTTAAATGTGCGCGTAGAAGATTTGCTTATACATTCTATCCAGGTTCGAGCGATTACCAGATTATTGTCGAGTTTTATCCTTTGTATATGTTATGAGAGTTTTCAGTAATATTTAAGATATCAAGATCTTCTAGTGATTATTAATATGGAGTTTAATTTTTTTTTTTATTTGTTTAATATGTTGCTGGGTCCCTTATAGTTTTGTATAATTAATTATGAATTGAGTTTATTTTATTCGTAATTATTATTTATTCTTCTGTTGTTATGTTTCTAAATTAATGGGATTTTTTATGTTTGCATCTTATTCTGCATATTAACTACAAAACAATAATAATAATTTTTGCAAAGGCAGACGGTACGGAAGAAACCATTGGTGCGCGATTCTCACAGACTTCTCCGGTACATTAGTATTAGATTATCCTTTATATAGTTTTTGTCAGTTAAACAGAGTTACCTTCGTTTGTAGTGTGGCTATCTGGCTAAAGTATAAATATTCTGGCTGTTTGAAAAGAAAACTTTAAAGGTTACCGTTTTAAGACTAAAGTGTTTTTAAATCTGTTAAGTTTTTTTTTATATATTACTCCAAACATAGCTAATCATGTTAACTTTTCAATCAGTTACAGACTTTATTGAAATACCCATTGTATCTAGTGTAGGTTTAAAAGATCGTGTCGAGATCCATTATTTTCAGATTCTTTATAAAGCAAATGCATTTTTTTAAATAATGAGTCTTGAAAACTTTAACAATCTTCAGAACGGGACCTACATCACGGTACCAGTTGTCCTTGCTGGCCGGTCTGTGCCAACTATATCTCAGAACAGGTTGTCTGACCTTGACCACTTGATAAACTGCATTATATGTCTAAAAATGCTTCTTCTTACAATAAGGAAGTTATGTTGTTTACTTTTCCTTTTTTACTTTCTCACTATACTATAGTATAGAGAAAGTATAGTAAGTGATCGTAAAAAAATCGATGTTGAGGTTTTTGTGAAAATATCCGTTTTGGAACCCCTTAAGTCCAAAAAAGTGGTTTTTACAAAATGTCTGTGTGTCTGTATGTATACAAAGCTAGAGAAAAAACTATTCCAACAATTTCGAACAAATTTGCACCAAACATGTCAATTAGGCCTGTATAGATCCACGAAAAAAGGTTTTGAAATTTTTTGAAGAAACAAGCCCCTTTTTGGTAAAACAATCCCAAAAATCTGTTATTTTTTTATAAAAACGGCTCTAACGATTTTGATAAAATTTGGGTAAAAAATTGGGGTTGTTGGGCCCTTAATGTACCCTACCAATGTAAAAAAGAGCATCTCTCTAAAAAATCTCGTTTAGCCAATAATAATAACTGATTTTGGGGTTTTTTGGCCAAAAAGGGAGTTGTTTTCCAAAACCTTTTTCCGTGTTAACAATGCATGTGACAGTTACGTGCACATATTTTTAAAATTTTAATACAGCTAAAAAAAGAAGAGATCGCACATTACTGTTTGTTGGGAAGTGGCCAGTAGTAATGAAGGGGCAAATCAAGTACTTCTATTAAAATATTTTGACGCTTGATTGAATCGCATTTTTAAAATTTACATTATTAGGATCTCTAATTACTTTTAAATAGATTATTATCAGATTTTATAAGGATTTTATGTTAAACCATGTTTGTTCTTCCTTGAATGGCAATTTTCCTTTCTTTATACAATTTATAAAGTACATAATTTCAAACTTTGCAAAGAATTATCGTGCGATTGAGAATTAGTTTTATGATTTTCAAAATCGTTTACATTGCCCTTGCCTTAAAAATATAAATTTTTATTTATGAATGTTATGGGTTTAGTATTGTATTTGAAGGATCTTTAAAATGTGTGACAAAACCCTACATTTATTAACGACTTTTTAACAAATGAATCGACGAAATAGTTGCTTTGAAGTGTTGAAACCTCACTAAAATTATTGTCGTCGTACGTAAGATTAAAACTCTTTTAAAGCTTATACAATTCTCTCTAGCAGCTTCTGTTCTACAACTCCTCAACTCATGACCTTGACCCAGACTTTTAAAAACCTAATGATTGCAGAACTTCTTACGCAGGTCGTGCTCTCTTCCGTGGCTTTGTGATCTTGGTTTTTGTGTTGTTGATAGTGAAATGATTCGCCCGCCAAGATCCACGAGTTCGTCACCTGATACAAGCGTTGCCAACATGCTAGTCTGAAATGTACCACGCCAAACGAACGAGTGCACCAAACATTACTCAATAATCGGAATGAATGATAATGGTGAGGGGAAATTAGTCATTTGGGATTTTTTATCAGATCTTTTATATTGTTAGACTATTGCGAATGTAATTGATTTAATAAGGCTTGTTAACTTTGGATCTGTCACATTCTCTGTGGTGTCGCTTAGCCGTATACACCGGCTCTACAATCAGCTGTTAGTGTTTTAGTGTTCCCGTTATATTCAATTTGGATTACTTTGTTTTAGTAAGTTGGATATCACATAATATATTTAACAAAAATAGCTATTACTATTCTATAATAACTTTGAACTATTCATAATATTTCATCTTATGTACTTGAAGTACAATAAATATTTTAGGTTAATCTTATCAAACCATATTCTCAGTTTATTATGTTTTATTCGATTGTTGCTTCTTCTGTCAGAATTACAATCACTGACCAATCTCATAACTTAAATAGGCTATGTATTTTGTTTTTACTTAGTCTAATACAGTCTGATTTTAAAACGAATTGTGTTATAATAACAATGTTTAAAATTGGTTGAATAATAGCGGCCATAGTAGTTTCGCCTACAATTGACAATGTGGGAATAATACATGTATTCTCTCAAAACAAAGTGTTTTCTTTTAGAAGACTTACTTAGTTTAGATTTCATTTTGTGCGCAAGGTCAAGTTCAAAGCACGTTGTTATTGACCGACTCGACGCCGCGCCGGTTGCCACATTATTTACGTTATGTTAAATGAACGGCAACACCTTTCAGCTCTGCATATTGTACCTTTACTTATTGTTTTATAAGTCGTTCTGTTTTTGTCTGTCATCTAGAAAACATGTTTTAACTTTTTAAATGTATAAATTAACATAATTTGTTAATTTTATAATTGAAATCAAAACAAACTTTAAAAAAGGAGCGCGGATCATTATTTTTGATTGTTCGGAAAAGCTATCAAAATATCACTTGAGGTGGGAGGTTTAGTTGTGTTGTATGAACTTTTTTCTAACGTCAGTATTTTAGACATAATTTTAATATAGCCTATATTATACAAAAAAATCTGGGATTTATAGTCTGTATACAGTAAATTGGCGTCTGTACCCTGGCTACCTGCTACAGTCCCTAAGTATGGGTAGCCAGGTTACAGACGCCAAGTTACTGTATACAAACTATACGTGAAAACGTTACGGGCCGGCACCCTGAAAATGGAATTCCATCTAACGTAATTTTAAATAGTTCAAGTTTTACAAGAAATTGCTCCGAAGTCTCGCCAGATTCCATCATGTTCTGATCCATGGTCAATTCTTCCTCAAACTTTAAATCTAGGTATATTAAAGGTTTATAAAGGATTTTTATGTTATTTTTATTACACTATTTAGTGAGTGGCAGAAAGTAGTTGATTTATTTGGGTTTGTTAAATATTTAACAGAAGTAACCTCTAACATAACCTAATCAGGGATCTACATACAAGTGCGTGCTCAGTTTGTTTTATGATTTTTTTAAAAGTATTTTAAGACTAATGTTAAGAGGAAATCGGTTTTTTTATGTTAAGAAACATTTTAATCCTTTTGCCTAAAACAAAACATATTTATGTAGATAAGCTTTTTACTTTCGTTTCTTTGTTCCCGTTGAATGTATTTTGTAATAATAGATGGTAATAACCATCGTTATCGCTTCGTGAAAGATAGAGGGTTCAATTCCAATAATGCAAAATTATTTTCAGGTGATAATGACAGAATATATTTTTTGGCTAAAAAAAAAAAAGAAGTAAATTATGCATTAGTTCAGATTTTAAAGTAAAGTGGAAATAAATGTTTTTCAAGTTGGAATGCCAAAGTTTCCTAGTTTGCACAGAGCTAAACTAATTAATTAATTTGTATTAATTTGTCCATTGTGTGTATGTATGACAATTTCTGTATATTTGTACATGAATTTAAACGTTTTAATAATACATTAAAACAAACCTGAAAAAATAATATATTTTGTTATACGCATTTTTTATAGTAAAGGGAAATTTTGTTATGCGCGATACACAAATTTCCCCATCTTTGTTACGTCTGACAGACTCTCGAATTGACTGCGGTACGCGGAGGGGGTAAAATGATGCGATCCGATTGGCCCAGCTCACATGGCCTGACATCAGACCACGATAAGCGTCTGAATAAAGCTTTCTGTTATGCTGCGAACAGTCTTTTAGAGTCGGAACGTAATTTGTGGTAGCTTAGTCCGGCTTTAATTATTTTAAAATACAGTAGTGATAACAAAATCAATCAAACGGGTGTGATAATTTGACTGGAATAAACCATTTGCACTGTGAGTTTCAATCAATATTTTAATTATTGATAATTTCATTACTAGCCTAATCAACAAACAAAAATAATACAGATAGTATAGCCTACTAACTTAGAAATTGTATGTTAAATATATGATTTGTGTTTGGTTTTTAAACATTTAAACAATGTAGATTTTGATAGCATATAGGTACACGGTGATTAGATGAAATAAAATAATATATGAATAAAATGTTACTTCTTACAAATAAAATGTTTTGGCAGGTTAGACAAAAATAACAAAGATGATTTTAAAACACACATTTTTTACAAATACAATATTTGTAAGGTTCTAAATAAAATTCAAACAATTAAGTTAACACGTTACTTGTTGGCTTAATTAAAGTAGCCTATGTAGCCTACATAATGTTGCAGTAGGCCTATTTGTTTTAAAACTCATGTAAAAAGAATAAACGTTGTGGAAATTTTTATTGAATTAATTAAAAAAATAACCCAATTGCCCTCAGATAATAAACTTGGTTTTTCTTCTATAAATATTTTTCTTGTATTGCATACTTTGCTTTTATAATTTTGAACTAAAAACTATACTATGTGAGCAGAGTTAGTTATCAGCTGGAAATAATAGTAGTCTAGATTAGATAAACCACAACTTTGCCAAGTCAAACAATGTTTATTTGAAGCTAGATCGGTAGTAAAACGGATGAAAGTATTTTCTTTAAAATACCTCGTTCAGATTATCTTATTTAATTATAGGCCCTAATAAGACGCGATATAAACATAAAAACCTCGAATTTGTTTAATGACGTTTTATCCCAAATGGTTGAAGGCCAGATTAATATTACAACTTTATCGAGGAAAACAAATGAGATCAATTGTATTTCTTACGTTAGAAAACTCAACGGTTATCAAAACAAAAATGCTAGAGCAAATTTTAAGTTAGTAGTTTTTTGTTTGTTTTTGTAATATACGAATTTATAAAAATCTTTTACACTAACAAATCAAAATATTATCTATAGAGTAGAAAAATATATAAAGAAACGGGATTTATCCAAAAAATTTAACGATTTACTCGAACTTTGGATCATTCTGTGCAATATTTTAATTTTATCTTAATGGCTTTCGTTGTGAATTTTCGTGTATCAAGAAGTTCCTATATTATGCAAATAATTCAGTACAAAAATTAATTACCTGCATAGAGGAAAATATTATTTTATAAATGTAACTAATTTAATTATAATTTAAAATAAATATAACACATTTTAATTAAATAATTACTTAAGAAGCGCAAAAATGTTATATTTGAACTTCGGTTCTAAATGTTATGGAGAGTGGTGTGATGTTAATGTTCATTGATAACATTAATGAAAAAAACATCAAAAATATCATTGATTTTGTCGACATAAAACAAATCTAATTTCATTAGACTGCTTTAATTATACTTCCAATTTCACTCGCCTATTTAAATACTATAGCGTATACAATTTCACTCCCCTACTTTAATTGTACAAAATAGTTTAAATCACGTGTTGTAATTATACATGCAATTTCACTTACCTACTTTAATTGTACGTATAGTTTCAATCGCCTGTTCGAAATTACAGGAGTTACGATACATGCAAATCATTTAAACCGATTTTGACAACTTTTTCAACAAATCTCTTATATTAAAAACTACACGAGCTTAAAGTTTTTAGTTGAACAAAAATATATTTCTGTTGTATATATTTTAAATTATATATATATATATATATATATAAATATAACAGATAAAAAAACTAAATTTTTATCAATTTTGCCTGTATGTATTTTAGTTTCACAGTTGGTACTACAGAAAATTTATTTATGATTTGGCAAGACAAATAAAAAAAATAGTCTCTTGAGATTCACTAAATTTGATATCTATAACAAATAATGGAACATCTGTCGTGGGAAATGGTATTTCTTATTATTGTTAAGCAAGGCTACCGCACATTTTTTACCTGTTTCACAAAACTATAAAATGGGTCATCGTATCAAGTTCATCTTATTTGAAATGTACAGCAGCATCTTTTCAATACAGTTAAATGCTTCGTCCTCCAGTGAAAAAATTCTAGGAACAAATTCATCAATACCGCTACTATCCAGGTTCCATGAACTGTCATCGACCCAGGATAGCCATGGATAAACCATGAACAGGGGAGGCAACGCGTGGGACAATCCAAAGGAAAATTTCCCTGTGCGTCCATGCTCGTATTTGTCATGTTTTGTTTACGAGGTACTAAATTTTATTTGGTTTTAAGAAAGACGTTTTCAAACAGCTGACTTTGGCTTAATGTGTATTGCGTAATATATTAGGCAATGCTAAAAACTGCGTAGCACTGAGTGCGTGCGTTGCAAAAAAATCTTTGAGTAAGTTTGCATCATGATTCGAATTTAAAATCAAAGCGTATGGGATTGTTTTAACGAAATATTCTGCAATATTTAACGAAATATTGTTAGATTTTTCTTTCTTGAATGTTTAATCATGGGAATTTTTTAAAACAATAGCAAAAATAATATTTATTATTTTACTTTCATTTTACCGAATATAACTTTGACTTGGATACATGGACTTGGATTTCCCTAAATAAACACTCGCTAACGCATAGCTTTGGTCTAATTGATTCTATTTGCTCTTCAATTGATAGATTTTATTATTTTATAATAAACCCAATTAGTTAGTTTTGTTCTCAGACCCTTAAATATAAGCCCTGCAACATCTAAAACCACAGAACGATCACGTTCTCCTTTGTCTGTGACATAATAGATAGGTTTTGGGATTTGTAAGTCAAAACATATTCTGCTTGTTTATCTGGCGTAATAACATTTTGTAAATAGGCCTACACATGTTTTGGTGTATTTTGTTTTGTTTCTTGATCAAAATTATAACCTCGTACAAAATCATGATTGATAGTAAAATAAAAATGCTAAAACATTGAAAATAAAAGTCTATCTTTTGTATTCTATTTTTATCGTTATTTTGTGATGATCAATTTGATCTAACTTATTTCATTTCCTCCTTCTGATTATAATTTATTTTTACATGTAAACTTACAACAGTCGTATTGACTTAAATTACTTATACCTATCCTATTTAAGACGATCATAAATATTTCTAAGCGAAATCTTGCAAATCTGGAAAAATATATCTAATATAATTGAGCCGAAGCAAAAATGAACACATATATTTAACCTAACATGTTTGACAGTAACAGTTGACACAATGTTTACTTTGGGACACTGATCAAATAATTTCCACAATTTTTCAAACTACTTAAGGAAATTATCGATTCTAAACTGTATTTTTCTGTTTCTTTCTGCCTCTTATTTTTCAAGTCGGGATCGTTCGTTTCTGACATGTTCGGATAATAATAAAATCACCTTCATTTCCACAGCTTGCAACAATTATCTTCATAAATCAATCAAAGGATTTCTTTAATGTAAAATTCCAAGTTATGTACAACTCTAGACAGGTATCAACCCTTGTCTACCGCGAAGAACCATACACATTGTTTTGATTAAAGCTTAAAGTGGTAAGTCGTTTAAATCATCTGTCCTCTTAAAGTAACACAAAGTGTGTTCCAAAAAAAATGAAAGAAAAGTCTGATAGTTTGACTTTCCAATCAAGTTGTATTTGTAAAAAACACTCGTTAGCCATAAAGCTAACACCAAATTTATCTTCACTGTACAGAACGTTTTCTCCACTCTGGTGACTTTGATATTTAATTGTCGACTATTCTGCGTTCAAACTGTTTTTAGCAGGGAAAGTTGTGATCTCGACAAAGCGTTCCTGTTCATTTTAAACATTGTTCGTGTTGTCTAGTTGGTAGACAATTTTTAGAATATTTGGTAATCATGACCGAAAGATTTAAAACACATTTTAGGTTTATATATTCTAATGTTAATTTTTGACAGCGTTAGTAATATTTCCATAATATAATAATAACTTCCACAATATTTCCGTTATAGTAATTATTTCCATGTTACAGTGATCCTTTACAGAAGCCTAGAACACCTTCAACAACTTTTATGTAGTATGACGTAAATGGAAATTTTGTAAAATAATACTAAGTTACGAAGCTTTTTAAAATAGATAGCTTGTCCCTTGTGTCATACATTAGCTACTGTTCTTTTTAGTACTGTATATTACAAAGGTGCAATTTATTATTAAAAAATGTGTCCTTGAAAATAATCTATTTTGTTTAGGCTAATTTTATTTTTGTTATTAACTCACTTTAAAACGTGAACATTGATTTTTATAGACTCAACAAAACACTTCAGTTGTGTTATTAATTTAGTATTTACTTGACTTAAAACCCCCTGGCAGACTATATGTTTTCCCCTACCTCTTTCTCTTTTCAATCCAAACTATTTTTCACTACTGGTATAATATAGGAATCTGTTAGAGTCTTTTGTTGTAAGCTTACGTGTATTGTCGAAAAAATCTCCTGTATGTTTGGTAAATATTAGCTTTGATTTTGTACCTTATTAGCTTGATTAACGATATTAGCGACTTGCACATAGCTGAAACATCGCGAAGACTATAGTTTTACCAGGAGCAGGTTTATTGGCGAAAGAGACGTGCCGTCTGTCGTAACAGCTGGTCCTGCTCGCCTGCCTAAACCCATCACGACCTTGATATTTCAAGGCTACACTAAACACCTCTGTCTGTACATACATTTGGCTAATATTACGGGAGAGAACCGTTGTTGAAAAAATGCGTAGATTGTTGACGGGAAATACAAGAGCAAATGTTGATACATTTAATTAATGTTTCCATCAAAACCCAGCAACAAAAACGAGTCGAAATGCTTGATTTCAAACAACACATCGTACGCAACACAACTCTCAAGGCTTTGCTGAAGTTAATGAAAAAAACAATTAAGTAGGCCTATATTTCACTTTCATTTTAAAGTTGTTTTCCCAAATGTAGTTAGTATTTTGATCAAGCCATCGTATTCTGTTTCTCGTGTAAACAAATAAATCAAGAAAGATTGTCAAGGGTTTCAAGAAACTCATTCTTTTGTGAAAATGAAACTTGTGTTTTGTTTTTGAATTAGGCACTTAAATTTAAATTATATTTTTATGGCGGGAGACACGTTTACAGTATACCTTATTCTAATCATTGTCTTTTGTTTGTACCATAAGTAGGCCTATTTATTTTATTTGAAGGTGAAATTGTTATATTTTAATAATTAACATAATTGTACTTATCAATATCTAGATCAAATCGAGTAACAGATGCCAACATTAATCTGGAATTGCGAGTTGTTTGGCTTACTCTCCAGGGATTCCTTACTGACAGCTTTTCCGAATATTTTACAAAAACGTTGGGTTTTGAGCAAATTTCTAGAGGATATCTTAAAAACTAAAAATATTCAAGAAAATTCTTAAAACGATAGTATTATTATCATTAAATGAAGCTTTTTCTAACCATATTTTACATTTTATTTTAATGTTTATTAAAACACAATGTTTTATTTTTTATACACCAAACTTTAGCCCCCAAAAATGTACCGTGAAATATTTTTGTAGTTTTTATTGTTGGAATACAAACAGGTTAGCATTCCGAATTTCAGCATGACACTTATTCCGTCGTCCATGAGAAATTTGACTGATAGACTAAGAGTGATCCTATAAAAGGGTTTTTAAGTACGGAAACATTAAAAAAAACTAGCCAAGTATGTGATACACTTATCAAAGTAGAATTTCGTAACTTATTTAAACTGCTGTAGCTGAGAGAATAGCACACGCAACTAGTAAACGTAACGTGCGTAGTTAGAATGCGGGTATAGTGTAGTTGAAATACTACCACCTTTATTTCTTGGAGTTGATTGCCAGTCAATGCTTTTTTTTAAGCAAATAAGACAATTTAAAACTTTAAAACACACTGTTGTAATAATTTGCATTAAATATACTCAGTCCATGTTACGTTAGGGTTGTTATAGATCATTTGAAAAGTTTGCAATAAAACAACTATTTTGGGGACAAAAATCTTGCGACCGAAGAGTTAAAACAAAATATACTTTACTTGTTTTGTTGTTGATGACATTGCGAAGACAAATTCAACGAACCAACGCGACGAAAGCACAGTTAGATAACTTAAACTTTTAAAATCTATTCAGTTCTGCTCCTCGTAAAAATGTTTTATAAATTTAGACAATAATGGTCGTACATATGACGAATACTTTTCAAATGGCTCGTAAATGATCAAAATGTAATATAAACAAATGACAACAGTAGCCAAAACATATGCAGTTATTATTATGAGAAAATCATCCAATACGGCAGAGATGTAACAGAGCCGTAACAAACCATGAATTTATTTAACTGATCGGTTCTAAACAATTTAATTTCAGTTGATTGCAAAAACAGTCGCACGCTTTTATCTATTGTTATTACCGTCTTATCAATGGTCTTCAAATGACGTAGTTTTTTATCATCCTTACGTTATGATAATAATTTGATAATGACATAATATTTAAATACTTCAAGACTTTACCATATGATATTGGTAGATTAAACAGCCAGCCTATGTAATAGAAATGACTTAGTTTCGCACAGAACTATTAACATTCATAAATGTCTCGTTGGATTATTTCCTTTTATTTGAAGGGTTGGTTGATATAAATTAAACCCGATAGCGCCAACAGGTTTGAATAAAAAGCAAGTTGTTTATTAACATAATGTATACATACGTCTGTTTTTTGTCTTTTTGTTGAGCTCTGCTCTTTTTTCATGCTATTCATCTTGATTTGAAAGTGATTTTGACAGTTAAGTAATACACAGATTGTCATTAAATGTATAGCTTTTAGATTCTTACATACCCGTTTGAATAATTTCGGTTCGTCTTAATTTGATACCACGCTCGATTGGTTTCAAACATTTCAGAAATGTTTACTACATACAGAAGCATCCGCCTCTTTGATGTTTTCGAAATTTTGTACGTTAATGTTTTGCCTCTTTGGTGATTTCGAATGTGTGTACGCTGATATTTTCCCTTACCAGGAAGAAAGTTGCCCTTTTCAACAATAGCCGCAGACAAAAATGTGTCAATTTTTAGCTGTAACTTTTTTAGGATTTCCTTGCAAATCAAATGTAAAATATGTATTGTGTACGAATTGCGAAGTAAATTTCAACCAGAAAGTTAGGGACGATGCCAAAATACTCGCTTTAATTTTGCTTCGAAGATGCTAATTTGATTCGCAATTACAATGGAATCTATGCGAACCTCAAATTTAAGTGTAATTAAATTTTCTAACAGCTGTCGCAATTTGTATAAGCTAAAGGCATGTCGAGGTTATGTTACGATAGTTATTGTGAAATAATGATAAATCGATAAACGTTTACAGTAAGTATCTTGCACAAATTAAAATTTGATATTTAAATTTGTTTTCAGAATCATACATATTGTTTAAAATAATCAAAAGT
>JAGFPH010001822.1:116552-126723 GCA_018207615.1 Philaenus spumarius
TTAAAAAGCTGTTACAACAGAATACATTTATAAAGTTTCAGTTGTATCAGTGCCATCGTAAAACCATTGAATCCCTCATAATTCATTGTGAGATAGAAAATATGCAAGCGGCCTAATAACAGTGTTACAAAGCTTATGATATAACCGTTTTGACACACATCTTTGCTTAGTTTGCAACTATCGTAACGAGGAATTGCTTGCTCAGTAGTTCACCTGTGGTTTGTTTACTTTGATGGGACGTTTGGTCTAGTTTTGGACTACGAAATCTGTTAGAAAATGTTCTGTAACTTTGATTTGTGTCAGTAGTTTTACTTATTGAAACAAAACGTATGCAACAAGCGGTTATTAAAAAAGACACAAAAATGCGTTAAATGTTTACGAGTGCAATCGTATTTCTGTGATGTGTCAGTAATTTTACTGTAAGACTGAACATTAAACCTCTTGTAACAACCATAAAGGTTTTACAGTACTACAAGAATAATGTTTGTCGTGTCGTGTTACCTCAGATCTGTCATTTGAGAGTGCACGAGAATCGGACATTATCCAATTCAGAAGAAATAATTAATAAACTTAAATTTTATTTACGTTATAAAAATGTAGGGCTGGGAAGCCAAGGGGTACAAGTCACATATTTTGAATAACGGAGTTAAGTGCAGAAACTGGCTCTTCAACACTTAAAAATGTTTGTGGCCAAGGAATGTAGGCTAACTGTAAGTCTATCATGTGCTGAGATCTAGTGGCGAAAAAAAAACTACTTCGTAGAAGAGCTGCTTAGCTTAGAAGCCAAGGGATGCATGTGATGCAAGTCGCTTTACTTTACATAGGTAATTTACTTGTAACCTATGTTTTATTACATAACTTCTAATTGCTGTTAACACGTTCACTGCTACGCAAATTTCGTATTTCCTATGCTAGGAGCTGGCCTTATATTTTGTATATTTATAGCCTAAATGAGTAGAAATTACTATATTTTTTTTTAACCTTTTGACGTAATAATCACTAATATTTTAAAGTGGATGCACATGTGTGTCCATATAGGCATAAAATTGGCGTGCGAAGCCCTTCAAATAGTATTTCTGAGCTCCATTTTAGACGACAAGCAGTTTAACTTTGTTTGCAGGGAAAAATCTAAGTTTTAATTGTTTACAACGTTGAGATATTAATATTACGATTTGTATATGGCCGATTTGTAACCATCTTGGTATTTATTGTCACGCCATTTGTACAGCTAAATTGTTGAAACACGTTAATTGATTACGATCCCCATCAGCTTCATTAACTCATCACAATTCCGTTGGTTAGGCCTAGCCTGGTACAATAAGAATGATTTAAGCTTAGAGAGAAACGTAGTTTAAAGTAACTTATGGTGAAAACCAATAATCGGCTCGATTCGAAGAAAAAGCTTTAAAAATTAAGGTCTGTTTTTTAGAACAATAAACCGTAGTTCTATGATGGTTAATCTTTCTGAGCCAGGAAAAGCAAATCAAATAAACACTAACAATAATCTAAATCCTGAGCAGGTTTATAATGTGTAATAGTTCCAAGCCATATTATCACTGTTAATATATACGTAAAACTTTGTAGTTCAAGTTTATGCTACAGTCGTGGTCATAGAAATTGCATCATCACTTAAAAATAATGAAGGATCTCCTTAAACTAATATTGTTGTTACCTTTTCATAATTTTAAAATGTTTTGCAAAGGAAAAGATGTATGAGCCGTAAAAAATGGTTAAAACCGAAATAAAAATAAATAATATTCATAAAATGATAAATAAAATTTTCAGTGTTAACGAGGAATTTAAGAAAAAAATGTTTTTTACATACATACTAGCATGAATTTAATTGGAAAAATTTTATAAAACCAATAAAAATATATTTATTGAAATATTAATATAAACTAGTATTTTGTCGAACCGCCATTAGCCGTGATAACTGAGGCGATCCTGTTTGGCATTGAGTCGATCAAATTTTTTATGATTTCATCACTAATCTCCTCATTTCACAAATTTTTCGATTGCCTGTTTCAGCTCATCTTTATTCTTAATCTTTGCAATACATTTATTTTGGATTTGTTTACACATTTAGGATCAAAAAGATAACAATCATAGGTGATGCAATTTCTATGACCACGACTGTAGGTTAAATTATTTTGCGCACAACGAGATTTAGCGAGAGAAGCACGCAGTGGTCTTCCCTAGTTGAAGACCACATATACAAAAAAGACAACAACAATATTTATATGATGATCGTTGAATGTTGTTTATAAGGTTATTGGTGAAAAATTACGAAATACGTTGCTGAGGAAAATAGCCGTATACAGTAATTGGTTTTTATTTTTATTTTTTGTAAATGTGTCATTAATTAAAATTTTTATGTAAATCATTACAGCTGATTTTCAAACATAATTTAAGAGGTAATGTATATGATTTTTGTACAACTATTATTTAATAAATGTTTATGACTGCAATGGATTCTTAATTTTTAACGTTAATCAAACTAAAATATAGGAAAAAACAATCGTCGATTTACTTTAGTTTAGAAGGAAGAGGGTTGATATTCTACAAAGCAATTGAAGATAGGATACCCCAACAAATTTGTAAAGGCAGTTAATACATTTAGTGGCAACCATGGTCGTGTTTGTGTAAATAGTCCTCGCCAGTCTAATTGCAAGTGTTGTGAAACCATGCAAAGATTGCAATTTGCAGGCGAAACTGAAGATCTCAGTGGGCTTCCCCGTGGGCGTTGTAAGTAGGTCTGACGTATGCTCTAGTCACACTAACGTTTTTCCTTGCCTAGGGGCTTCTGCTTTATATTCGCAGATTCACGTAATTCTCGAAGTGGATGTTACGAAATAGGACCTCGACCTTTATCCTAGGTCACCAATGTGATTAACCTGTCTGACTAAAATAAATATTTAATCCGCCTGTAATGTCAAAGCTTTTTTCGAAAATATTAGCGACTAGCCTACTCGTAAATTTCGAGCCGTTTACTGTAATCGTGTGTTGCTAAGCTTTTGGTCCGAATAGCTGTTTTATCTGTTATAGTGCTTGGAGTGAATTCCCGAATTTTCACTGTTTTTTCGCTTTAAAATAGAAATTTAGCAAAATCCTTTCTTAATGTGCGTGAATGATACCATAATAATATAGGCTCCCTTAAGGGTCTTCTATACCTTGCGTAAAACAGCAAAAATATGCACTTCGTACTAACGTCCTTCGGACGCCGTTTTTCAACCTATAAAGTTGTGAAACATCTTAAATTGTTCTTAACCCTTAACTACTATCCTGAATTTTGGGCACGTTTACGCTATTGTCGGGTCTTTTTTGACCCAATTGTATTTTGTATATTTTTAATTATGTTTAATTAATTTGAAGGCTGTAATATGAGTCTATGTACCTTAACAAGTATAAATTATATTTATAAAAATAAAAAAAATAAAAAAAAAAAAAAAATATATATAAAAAATGGAAACATAGCTTTGCTATAAAAAGTAAGGTTTTTATAAAAACAATGTATTACTATAAACATTTAAAATATTTTTATTTCAATAGTTTTTTATTAATATACAGGGGTAGCAAAAAGTCCCGGAACAACCCAATATATTTTTCCAGGTTCCGCTTACACAATTGAAACTTTGCAAATTGTTTATGGGTATAAAAAACTACTTTTTTAGAATATGGCTGATTTTTTCACCTCCCCTGGGGGACGGCCCGTCAGGAGTCGGTGAAAAATCTTAAATGTAAGCATGGGTTGTTATGCATATCATTTTAAAGGTCTTGATGAGACAAACACAACGACATAATAAAAATGAAAAATGGATGATCCTGAAAAAAGTTATGACTGTTCAAAGTTTTGATATGCTGCATGTTAAATGAGCCTTATTCTAAGTTTAATTTATTTTTACATGTTCCATGTATTACACGTTCAACTCTGCAAATTGTTCACGGGTATAAAGAACTACTTGTTTATGCTACAGTTGATTTTTCATCTCCTCTGGGCTGAATCAACTTATTCAAACTTAGAATACTGCCACCACAGCAAAAACAAAATACTTCGGGTCTAATTTGACCCGACAATAGCAGTTAAGGGTTAAAGGCTATGCGCTTGTGTCTTGTATCTCATAATTGAAAGAAATCGACGGCAACTACTTTTAATCAACGGTTTAAATGAGTAAAAATTGATTATTTTTAATTCATTTTATTGGAATTTGAAGCAATAATTTCCATGTTTTAAGCTAACACGTAAAAAATATAAAGCCTTCTTTATAAATGAAAGTAGTTTCCCAGATTATTAATTTATAAATAGAATCCGAAACACCTTAATACGAATGCATGTTCCAACGATTTTGTGGCTTGAGTCAGACCTTTTTATTGAAATCATACTGTACACTCAGGAGTTTTCTTCAAGGTAAAGAAGAGCCTTAAAATTTTCGTATTTGAATCTTAAGTAGTTTTTGCTCCACGTTGATTTCTATGTCAATCATCCAGTCAGGACAAAGCCGCAATTGGGTATTGTGTCACGGAAACAAGTGCGCACATATAACACACATCGGAAACTGCGCACAAACTGTTTTTAATTGCGGAAGAATTTTCTGACTTACAGTCACTTGAACAAAATGCTTGCAATCATAACTTAATGTTTAACCGTGTTATTAATGTTAGATTAAGACGGCCATCGTTGGTTATATGAGTAGCGTACATTATAAAGTATCCGTACGTAATTATATAGCAGGTTGTGATAATCCAATGCATTGGCTGCAAGGTTAGCCACTTGTGCGTTCTTTTGTTAATAATACAAAATGAAATATTTGGCGTAAATTGTTCAAAGGATTTAGAAATAATGTACTATATTATAAAAAGGCAAAGTCTGTTTGTTTATTACAATTTTACTAAAAATTACCACTCGGATTTTGATAAAACTGTTACTGGCTTGTGACCTCCGGGCACATTGGCTATGTTAGATCGTGCTTTCTAAGCAGTAATTGAAAAAAGGGAACTCGTTTAGTGAAAAAATCCGCCATTTCAGTGCCTTTCATGTCTTGACCGTTAAATATAAACCCAAAGACTTTTCGAGTAAGGTACGCAACCTCTCAGCTACAAGTCCGAAAAAAAGAAAAACTATTAAATAAAGAAAAGTTCCAAGAATTTTTTTGTTTAGCAGAGCACATTTCTAAAGTTTCAGGTTTCTATTTATTTTTCAAAAGCTTCTTAACTCTCCTGATACTTTATATTGACCTTATTATTTATTTCATTGGGTTTATGCCTCGTTAACCTAATTAATCTTTCACTAGATATAAGAAGTGGAAATCTACTAAACCGCAGTTGGAGTCGTTAGTAAGATAGTGAAACGAAAGATTCATTATGGAATTGTTTTGGTAGGAATATTAGGTCTATCTATTAAGGTCAGGGTTTCGATAAAAAGAAAACTTGCTTCGTTGACTAAATTAATGGGCTGTACTGTACTTTTGGTTGTTAATAACCTCATGCACTCTATCGATGCTTAATTATTGTTTAGAAGATGAAAACAATTTGTACATTGCTCATATGACGATAAACTAGACAAGACGATAAAACAAATGGGATATTTCGGTCGTGTAAAAATACATTTTCAGTGGGAGTGCTATCAGACTTTTTTAAATTGTTAAGGGGCGACCAGAAGATTAGTAAAGACGATCTCTCACACGGCACTTGTATTTTGTGATCATCTAAACTATTAAAATAGTTTGTCTTATTCGGAACGTGTATGGCCGAATTTAATTGCTGAATTTAGTTACAGAATCAAAAAGCTGACTGAGAATAATGTGTTAAGCACCGAGTTATAAACTCGCACAAATGTACTTCGTTACCCTTTTAATGTCATATTTTGAGTTTGGTGGAACGCAAATAATACAAGAATAATTATAAGATATACTTTTAATAAATTAATGTCGGATTGAAATGAAATAAAAATAATTCAGCTCGTTATAAAATTAGCTGGACAGATTTATTTACTGAAAATTCAATTCTTAAAACTCTTAGACGAAAACAAACATATTATTGTACTCTCTATCCTTTTCATTGGCAAAATGTAACGAAAAAGTGACAAACGTTCATGGACATTAAAAGTCTATGAAAAAGAGATCAAAATGAAGTGAATGTAGATTTTACTGTGTCCGTTGATAAATTAATAAATTATTTCTAATCCCAACGTGGGCAAGTTTATATGTATTTCCTATTTATTCTCTTTACTCGTTTGAAGTAGATTATGATCTTCCGTCGCTAATGACACCCCAAAACGTGTTCTGGGGATATCTAACACAGTAGACTTCCGATTATCCACGTTGCGGCTTAACCACGTTGGTTTTAAGCTTGCTACAAGAAGCTACAATGTTACAACAATAACTCAATTTACCTGATAGCCCAGAATAATGCCATTAAAATGTTGAGGGGGAGGTGGCAGCCAATGAACTACGGCAGCAGAAGCATTCAGCCAAACAACTTCTACTTTTTCAGGTGGAGCTGATGGCACTGAAAATTTAAGAATTATAATGTAGCTGTGGGAAAATGTAGTTTAGATGTCACAACTTATGTTTCAAGTTTTTAAAGAAAGTAGGACTTGTGTGCCAGGGCATATCGTACTTTATAAAACCGTCCTACATCAAATATAATCGAAACCTTGAAATTCGTAAACAAAACAATTACCATTATTTTTTATTCCAGTTGTTGATTACAGTGTTTAAGGTTAAAACACCTTTCTGTCCAAATTACATTTTAAATTAGTGTTTTTTTTTTTTATTCAATCACCTACCTAACCTTCAACTAGTTTTTGCTATGATCTTTGACGCACTCCGATGCAACCTCTACTCGTTAAATTACAGGCTCTACTACGGAACCAGTTTTTCGATACTATTATTTAAAAATGGGTATTTGTTTGCGTCACAGGTTTGCAGCGGTCGAAATTGTATGGTAGCGACGTCACGAAAGAATTGTCCTAATTATGTCGTTGTAGAAAACAAAATCGCTGAAGTACGTAATTTCTAATGTATTTAATTTCCATGTTTTTTATTGTCCAATTGTTGACAAGGACTCGGTTACTAGATTTATTTTTATTGGATGAAACAAAATGTCCGTTTTTCGCCAAGAGGTAACGTACATTTTTCGGAATGGTGATTGCTCATAGTTGATAGAATAGACATTTCAATATTGTCCAATTCGAACCGTTTGGATTTAGAATCCGGACATTGACGATGTTGGCAATTTCTGTGTGTTTTACTAATAGTCCTTCATTAGTCTTATTTGCACATAGTGTAGATCTTAAACAATAATATTTATTAGCAAAATTCGACCAATTTTGATTTAAAGTAACGAATTCAACTTTTTTCACGTAGTTAATTGGAATTTATTATAAGTATGCAAATTCTTAATTCGTATCTTGACGCTAAGAGGAAAAGAGTGGGAAAGGGCAAAGAGGAAGCTTCATGGAATTAATGATAAGTAATTAGTAAACATTTAATATAAGCCTTAGAAGTAAACAATTCAACTATTAAACGGTAGAATAATTTAACAAATCAATAAAGATAAGTGATCATTCAATTTGAAAGAAATGGAAACAACACTAAGTATTTGTTTGGTTAATTAAAAAAATATATTTTAACGTGCAGGGAAGGCTCATTCAGCCGTGAATGTGGTCAAACATTTTATTGTTTGATGCGTTGTTTGCAAAAATCGTACGAGTAGAAAAATATAAACCCATGACCTACAAAACTATATTTTTTAAAATTTATTGCCATAGCAACCAGCTGCATAAAATAACAGACATACATCGTATTCGGATAACCAACTTAGAAACGCAATGTTAGGTTAGGCCTAGTTATTTTATTTTACTTGTCTTATGGGCAATATATACACGTAATTGCCATAGCAACCCGCTGCATAAAATAACAGAGAAAACAGCTGAATCGAGTAATGAGCTTGGCATCACAATTTTATAGGTTAGGCCTAGTTTATTTTATTTTGATTGTCTTAATGGCAAATACACATAATGTTATGTTAGTTTCCAGCGCATCTATGGTACAGTACCTTTTGAATGATAATGTGAGCTTATATTCATTCATCCCCATTTATACTAAATACTGTACTAAAAAAACGTATTACAAAGTTCGATGTTCACGTATAAAACTTATCTTATTGTGGTTACGTGGATGTATTTTATGTTTTAAAAGTAATACAATTGATAATATTGTACTAAAACACTACTAAATGCTGTAAATATTTCTTGTGCGAGGAAAGTTTTTATCAACTTATAGAAGGTATTAGAATTAACAGAAAGTGGCAATGACGTAACAAAGTACAATTCATGCCTATAAAGGCCGTGTTAAAGTGTGTAATTAAAAGAGGAAATATGTTGAGTAATTACTTTTTATAAGACTGAACGAGCTGTACGGTTATATCTATCTAGGATCCCTCAGCGGAGAAAAAAATTCCTATAATATTATGTACGCTTGTTGTTTTACAGTAGACTTTGTGAACGAGTTTACAAAATATTGAATACAAAAAGTTCAGTAGTTTTATCATATAGCTCAAGAAAACCTAATGGTAAATATACGACTTCAGTTATGTTTAGTGGATTTTATAAACCGAACCGTGTTAATTTTATTTTTAATAATATTTCATGATATTTTTCATCGTACAAATTTTATATTACCATATTATAGATTTATTTATACTGTTTCATAACAGCAAGTGTTAAAAATAAACAATTGTTCCCAAACTGGAATCATGGAATCATTAATTTTAAAAAGTGAAACGTAATTTGACGGGAAGAAAATTTGAAACTTAGGCCTACTTCTGAACTCTAATGATGTTTCCACGGGCAGATTAAATAAGTCTTCAAAATCCTTAGTAGACATAATATGCTGTCCAAGATATTTGCGTAATCTTTTCGCCAAAATTTCGTCAGCCAACTGTTTAGATGTCCAAAGGCTTTTATTAACACTTTATACTTTTGCATTCACTAGTCAAACCTATTTTGGAAAACCACAATGAAACATAACCCATATTACCGGAGTGGCAATAACTTATATCAGTAAAAGTTTCATCAAAAACGGATTAAAACGTTATTAACTAAACCGAAAGAAACACAAAACATTTTACTCGGTTAAGGCACTTTTGTAGTGAACAGTAAAATACATAAAAATATTTTCAGTTGACATGTTTTACTTAAACGTTCGTATAATCTCAACTAATAACATTTCTTAACTTTGTTAGCCTTGCAAGAAAAATTCAGTTAACTACATACATAAAGATGATCAAATGTTGACGCTAAATTACCAAAAAGCTCTCATCATCATTTGAAACTTCCCTGTCTAAATTCCTTTTCGTACCTGCCTTAAAAAAAACGCATTAATACTAGATGTTAAAGTGGTCGCCTACTTTATTTAAAAACTTGTAATGAATGTGGACTGTAGAATTTAACGGTGGTGTAGGAAGTGTTTTCACGAAGATTAAAATTCTTTTTTCTGACAATAAATTCCGTTTGGTTTTTACTCTTAAATACTCTCTAATGTCGTTTCGTATAAACTGTTATTGTATTGGGAGAACGTGTAAATTAGATAAGCTAAAACTTAACTGTTAAGTGTCTGATAACAAAGGTGATACGCGCAGTTTTTATAATTTATTTAGTCCTAACTCAATGTGCGCAATCGTGAGCCGGACTGCTCGATACTGTTGGAAACTGACAGTTGCAGAGAAAAGATCATATATATTTTAATATTTGTTATATGTGTTCACCACAACCAATGAATAGACTGATTGTCTTTGGTTGATCCTAGTGGTTAACAATTTAAAATCATTTAAAAAAAACAAAAACAAAATATGATCTAAGATTTTTTTGAATATTTTTTTTCATTTTAGTTTTTTGAGGGAGTTTAAAAGCAAATATCACCGACGGCCTATCTCGTCTGTAACTAACCAACAACACAAAAATATTTGGTCCTCATCATATACTTTGTAATAATATGTAAGTAAATAATATATTGAGCTTGACTTGTGCAATAATATACTTCATAGAATAAAACTTGGACAACGACAATGTCACCGTTTTCCCTAACTAACTTCATGAATAACTGCTGTAACTGTTTGAGAAAATGAACGTATTGTCTGCGAGATCTAACGTATTGTCTGCGAGATCTAACGT
>JAGFPH010001822.1:126733-136987 GCA_018207615.1 Philaenus spumarius
GTCTGCGAGATCTAACGTATTGTCTGCGAGATCTAACGTATTGTCTGTGTTTCAAGTTTGTTTTAATCTAAACCTACATCACTTATCGAGTTCAAATTTGGCATACGCGTTTACGATTACAATGAAGGTTTTATTTTATTTTGTAACGACAAATATACTATCCATACAATTATATGTATTGTAATTTAGTACATGATCGTATTACAAAAACGATCAATGCTACAGAGCTTCAATAGTTGCGTTTTAAAAAGTTGCACGGAAAATAAATGCAAATAACCGTTATTTTTGTAATTTATAATTTGATAACCCATTCTGGCCATCGTCTTTATAATCTGCAGTAGCCCAATATTTACTTCCCAGCGACGCTTCTGTAGCGAGTTGGACGTGAATGGAGGAATCGTAAGTGGTTTCAAGGTCATTGATAATGAGCCTGAACCGGCCCAACCCGACAAATAAGAGATGCTCGCACCCATGGCTATACACTCTACGTCAATTGACGAGGTGGATTACTTTGAATTTGACCAAGTCAGAAAATGCATTCTGCGTCACAGGGAACATGTCTTTTTAGTCACTAATCATTTAAGGTGGGAATTTTATGATACATAGTTTATTTGTAGATGTCGCTACCGAGTTGTTCACCTGTAAGCGTCAAGACATGATAACGGTTAATCTGTCAACCTAGGCTACATTTAGTGTCACAGATACTCGGCAGTCTACTACTGTAGGAGGAAACGCTTTGAGGGTATGCTATACCGAATTATACTTGAAAGCCAGTCGGTTTAAAATAATAATATATTATATAGACGACAAAATTGTATTATATTATACTGCGATAATTGTGCGCTTTTATACTCGTATGTTTCTAAAGCTTAATTTTAATTCTATTTATATGTATTTCTTCTTTAGGTTTTTTGCCCTTCAACTATTTTTTTTATCGTCATATTCCAATGAACTAGTTTTTGGGCCAGCCTCTGTTCATAAAATGTAATGTTGTTAGTACGTATGTAACACGTTAGGTTAAAAACGTATAAACCGATTTCAGTCGAACTTACAATAATTGAAAACATATAGTTCTAGAAACAAACTAGAGTGTATTATACTTAACATTTTAGTGTGTTTGAAACGCGGATGTTTTATTGAATATTTTACTTATCAAAAGTAGGATGACACAGATGTTAAGAGCAGGAGAAAATGTCTTAACTCTAAAATTGTTTACTGTGTTAAGTTTGTTAGCAACAAATTGTTTAAACATTTATGAACCAGATTTCAATAAAATTTGCCCCTGAACAGTAGATATTTCTAAAGCTATGTATATCTCCAATGGTTCAGGAAAAACTTAAATAGGACAAGAAAACCTACCGGGGGAGGGGAAGTATGAAATTATAACAACTAACTATAATTCTTCCCCCGAAAGTTTAAACAATTTCAAACACTCTTCTCTTTATTTTATTAATGAGAATGTCCAAAAGAAGATAGATGATGGTAACCCTGACTGGTAACCGTGCTGTTCCACCGATTCTCAAGGATCTTTAGTTCCTCCTCCTCCCAACGTGTTTGGTACTTTCTGTTTGCTGTTTAGTTCCCCTAGTTTAGAACCACAATATCAGTGCGATGCAACTAAGCTTTTCAAAACGTTTTTATTTCTGAACGATAAGCGTGTGTCCATGGCCACTCTGATTAAATCATTGACATTTGAATAATTTAGGACACTCTTGCATGTTGCCTTTAGTTGTAATTATTCAAAATTTATTTATAAATAATTAAATCGTTATGGGTTACAAATTATTTATTGTTCACATATTTATATTTACATAATACACACAAGTTCTTTTTTCTCGGGTTTCTGGTTCTAGGCAAAATACTTTATTTAAAATTGCTTTATAGGCCTAGGCCTAACCTAAATAGAAGTTTAAATCAAAAAAATAACTTATAATTTTGTCACATATACTAAATCTAATATGTTAATATTTGAATTCCTTCTATCAAAATAAGTTTATTTTATTTAAATTTAGATTATAAATTAATCACAAAATATAACACTTTGCTACCTTATATTTTTTCTTATTCTAGGCTTAGATCAAATTATGTAACCAGCCATATTAGCCTTCAATTATATACTCATACCTCCTTCAATTCATTGTAATGTCATTATTATGTCTCTATTAATTTCTTTTCTTACCCACCTTTCTTTATTTTTTTTTTTTAACAAAACCCTTCCATCTTTTTTTTCTAACCACTTTTTCTTCTTTTACATATCTATCAGCTGATCCATTTTTATTATTCAGTAATAAAATACTATACTATTCTACAAGCACTTCCTTTTATATTATATCCTTCTCATATTATAACCCTAATATTATATACCAAATTGGCTTTGTTACATAGTGCTTTTGACAGTGTGTCACACTGAGTTAGGACTGTAACAAGCAAAAAACGAAATCTATGGATTTTACAAGAGCGTTAGCTTCACCTCCTCGAGAATTTTTGTTGTTTACTATTTTCTCAAAGTCGTAATGAACCGATTTTTCAAAATCTACAATTCAATCTGTTGTCTAATAGTTGGTCCCCATGAAAGCTTTGAGAATTTTTTTGGAATATTTTCAAAAATTGCATGGCTTTTGTAGATTTTTCTATGAAATTGTTCAGACATTCAAGTGTATTTCGAACCGCTTGTAGACTACCCCTGTTTTAGCACTTCCAGAAGTAAAACAAAATACTGGAACAAAATCCAATTTGGATTAACAAAAACGAAAAATTGTACAAGACCGCAATAAAAAATGTTAAATGTAATTAAAAACAAATATGTACTCTACATTTTTTACTGGTTATAATATTGGTGGAGCAACTTGTATCCCCCCTTTGCCCAACTTAATTGCAAGGTATTTTTTGCGAGTTTTTAAAAGTTATCGCAAAATCGCGTACACCGATACCAATGGAACTCCCAATTTGTACAATTCATAAGTTATAAACAATTATAATTTCTCTTTGTATTTCTGTAGCATTTTTGTGAATTTCCACAAGATGAGAAACAATTAATGAACTGATTTGAATGAAATATTTATGCACCCTCTATACTCAAATGTAATTTGTGCGGGTTATTTTCGATTATAATAAACTAGCGAAGTTACTTTATTAACTAAATAACAATCACGCTAAAGGGAAATTAATCTTCTTTAATGTGGCAAACATTTGTTTGTAATTTGTAAGGCTTGGCAGTTGATTGGGTTGGCGAAACCGTAATATACACACCATCTGTGTGAATAAAATGTCCTGTGGCTAGTACAGTTAGAGGAAGTGGCTGCCAATAGAAGTGTTTTATTCAAGTAGACAACAATGGATCGGTTGTGTACCACGTGATTCTACTGCGCTTCTACTCTCGTTCTTGGAACGGTCGAAAGATGGTTGCAATGACAACGTGCATAAAATTCTGTTTATTTTGTTCCGTTAAAAAACAAAAACCCATTTGCCCCTGAGCTATAATTATCTCACATAATTTTGAGGTAAAAATATGGAATTCATCCTTGACATTTTGGGAATTTCTGTGTTTTATTCCATTCCCTAACGTTTGTTAATTCTATGAATGCAAAGTAAAGACTTTAAGCAGAAATCCAACGCGTCAGTCGTTATTTGTTATTTATTATATGTCGCTTATTTTATGTCATGGCACACATACGGAACACTAAGCACATAGTAAAAGGACAAATACAATGTATTATTTAGGAAGTAATAAACGTCGTAATATTGTTTTTAAAGTAATGTTCTTTTATATCAAGTTAGTAAGTAAGATAAAAAAATTTTAATTTTAATTTGACCGCCATTGAAATTAAGCGTACAACTTTGTTTTGAAATAATTTTGTTTAACTTGTTCGTGGTTCAGTTAACATTTCTAAAACATTGCTATTTTGCAAAAAAATATTCCATACATTCAAAAGTAACGAATTGTAAAACTGTAATGTTTAAAATGATTCGCTCCTTAAAAACAAAGTTAAATAAAGATACCAGGAATATGACCGTAATATTTCTCAAATGATTGTTTTCACTGACTGCTCATCTTTTTCATTTTTAAATTTTATACAGCTCTTCAGTTTAACAGATTGTTTAATAGTTTTTTATTAGTATTTTCCTTAAAACTAACTTTTTACAATCTATAGTCGATTGTAAATCAATGAATTTAACAATTAAGTAAAATTTGTGAAAATACCTTTATACGTATGAAACTTTTAATTAAATTCCTTAAAGTACGTTAATATTACATTTAAAAGTTTTAGCACAAGCGATTAAATGATTCATACTTCATCTATAATAATATGCCTACTGTACTAATTAACACGTAGTCAACTAAACAGGCTAGAATCAATAACAACCTAGCGAGTTTCGTTTTAATCTCTATGGATTTGTAATTCAAATCAGCTGTTATTTTAATTGGGTACTGTTTCACAAGTTTATAATCACAAACATAAGTTTATTGACTATTGCGTTGGAGTCTGGATTAAATGTAAAATTTAATCTGATTTAATACATCTAAAATGAAGGTTTTGCAATTAATTTACGACAATTTCTTTTCTATTCGAGCTAAAAATAAATAACAACTGTAATGAAATTAAGTTACCAGTAGTAATATTAAGCTAATTAAAAAGTGTCCTCTATCCGGGCAGTGATTATGTGCGTACACTCTTTTAACTTCTCGATTTGAGATTTGAACTCGTGAATTGGTTTAAAATGGTTTTGAAGGTTACATAATCTACGAGATAAAGCTGTAGTTGTGAAGGTCGCCTAATCTATTGGATGTGACCCGTACAATGACCTTGACAGAGTATTTCGAAAAAAAAGCCCATTAGAGATAATTTTCGAACCAAACGAATGGCAAATTAAATAGACTGAAATAGTGTCTTTGTTGCATTAGAAATACTTAAAGTATGGTGAGTACGTTGCAGATGATTTAACTGACTCAATTTTGTGGACGGTATCTGATTGTACATTGTACTGTTTTACAAATAAATGATAACCTAGCAAGTTTTCAAAAATATGGTCAACAAAATACCTTTGTACCCAGTCCCTGTTTAATAGTATGGTCTGGGAGCGTGCAGTTAAAAGGTTTCAGAAATTGATAATCGTACACTGTATTTTGTAACGTTGATCTAAGTTGTTCAGGCCTGGTTACAATAAGCATGACGTGAAATTGTGCGGTTATCGCGACCGCACATTACAGGTATTAATTATATTTATTCCAATGAGAATATTCTGATGCATGTAACTGAGGTTTGAACAAAAAATAGACTGATCGGTTCTGAGGTCGGTTCGATCGACCGCAGTGGAACCGATTTCTATGCACTTCTCTTTCATTCGGCAAGTTAATCAGATTAAAATATTGTACTTTTTTACTCAACGTCCTCATTTAATTCACATACGATATCGAAGGTCTGAGAGTGGAATAACGAGAAGAATCCAACACCAGTTGACAGATTAGAACCTACGGCCTTAATTTAAGCGAAATGAAACAGCACTAGCAACAAATTTCATATCTCCGTTTCCGAAACTAATCTACAATTAAAATATAATATTTTTTCTTGGCGGAGTTTTCTGTTTTAATTATTCACTTTTTTTGTAGAAACGAAAAGAAAATGAACAAAAAATAATAATATGACTTCCATAAAAAACAACAAGTAGGCCTACCATTAAAACAAATTTATACTTTATAGAATGAATATTGCTGTATTTCTTTATGTTAATGATTGCATTTTTACTGGTAATTTTTTGTATATGTTTTTTTATTTTTACACTAGTGCCAACGTCATTAATTTTTATTTGTTATTTTCATGTTTGAGTAATGTTAGGTAGTGATTTGAAAAATTTAAGATTTTAATATGGCTTTTACTTATTTTGATCAAAAGTATAACATTGACTTTGTGCAATATAATAACTGAAGAAAACTTATACCCAAATAAATATTTGATTCAACTAGTTTATGGTGTTTACTTCAAATAAAGTTATCTTACAGTAGTAGTGTAGTAGTAATGTCAAGCTTGCAATGACTGGTGTTTTAACAGTAAAGTCATTAATTTAATACATTAATTATAGCTTTTCTATTGCATCCTAATGGTTATTTATTTATGCATCCATAGTTGATTTATTTTCATATATTTCCTGATTGAGTGTCTATTGCATATTTACTGTATGATGGTCCATTAAAATGTAAATAGTTACAGTACGGTATTGTTTAAAACAGCAGGATTTTATTTTTGATCAGCATAAACAGGTGGATTACTGTTTGCATTTAGGATCTGCTTCACCTGTGACATTATTGAATCAATTTTACGTAAGACTAGTGTTAAACTTAATTGCTTTTCTTTTTGTCAGAGTTTGACTTTTATCAGCTTATTTTAATAAAGATACAATTCATTCAATGTGATTCTTTCTTTTTTCTTTTTTTTTTTGAGGGGGGATTTTTACAGCTAAGTAATTTATTTTAAAATATTGACTCCATCAGTAGGCCTACTGGCTGAAAAAATAAAAATCAAGTGCTGGTTTTCAAAAAAAGGAAAATATTTTTAGTCAAAACTTATAAACCTATAAAATTATCCATAAAAATGTTCTAGGCTGATCACCTCAGAGAATCCGAATTTATGTGTGCTGCTGAAATAATCCTCAAATTCAGTAGTTTTGATTTTGTAGTTTAAGAGCAAGTTGGCCAATCTTATATTAGGCCTTTTATGAGTTAGTATTATGTATAGTGGTTTTAGTAACTCATTGTAACATCAAAAACCATTTCACTAATTCTACACAATGCTTGAATTAGTTTGAAAAGAAAGTTTTTGACAAAACTTAATATAAAATTTCAAACTTGCTGAAGAAAACTAGTTTTACTACAGATTTGGTTGTTGTATTTACGTGGTAAATGTATTTTCATAATCCTGTTAGATTTGATAGAGTGTGTTTGGTGTTCCATGTTTTTGAGCCGAACCTACTTTAGTTTGGTTATTTTGATAATTTTCACAAATTAGATTTGAAAAACTCGGATGAAAAATTTACTCTTGAAAATTAATTGTATATAACAACTCACTCTGTAAAACGAAAAAGCTATTCTTATTTTAGATTTCATTCTCAACTCAAGAACACAAATGCTTTTAAAATGTTAGTTAACGTTTATTATTTTTAATTCTTAGAAGAATGCTTTTACTCTAAGGTCCTGGTAGGTACCAATGCGTCCTGGAGCTGTCTCCCCTGATATGATGTGGGTAGTTAAAAACGAAAATCTACTGTAGTAGACTTTATCATAGGCTGTTTGACATTTGATAATCTTAGTTTAATCATATCAATACTGTTTATTAACGTTATTTTATTGTTGCAGGAAGTTAGAGTAAGAGAATGCCAGCCCGATTCCCAGAAGTGGAAATTCATCGAGAGGAGGTGGGCAGCAACCTCAGTAATGGCACAGGCTGGGCACCACAATCTTTCTCCCCGGACGACGATGTCGTTATCACTGGAGTATCTGGTAAACTGCCAGAGAGCTCATCCATTGAAGAATTTAAGGAACAACTTTTTGCCGGAGTAGATCTGATCACTGACGATGAAAGACGTTGGTCATCAGGTATGAGAGATTTAGCTATGGATTTAGTTTATTCTTTGTTTGAAATTTTACCATGTAATTTAAAAAAACTAAAGTTGGGCCTGTTAGTGTAAATCAATTGTATTTTTTTTTTTTTTTCATTAAAATGAGAAAACATTCAGTTGATATTTTTCATCTGCTGCAGTTTCAGGGTTCTCTCTCATCTTAGGATCATTTTTTATGCCAGCCTTTAAAGTAATGTGCAGCTGTGTATTTTAAAAATGGTACACACATAATTAAGTAAATGATGTGAGGTTTTATTAATCTCAAATGTTTTTGCTGTCAAAAATTTGGCTCCACTTTTCCGCCTTTTATAGTAAAAACTCTTTCCATGAGTCTTGCAAATTGGGGACAAAATGAAATCCTTTAACTTCAGTGGTCACACAGTAATAATCATTGGTGTCCTAAAAGTCGTAGAAAATTTTTTAATAGTTGCTGCTAAATTGTATGCAGCATACCACGCTCTACAAGTAATTTTCATTATATTTTTAATGTGTACAGAACCGTAAGGATGACTCGATCAATAAATAAATACTCAACTAATATTTTTGCTTTTATTTATATTTTTAAACGCTTCAATCTATGGTTAAAATATTGAAAAGGGCATAATAAGTATAATGGTTTCCTAAGGAATAATTGTTTCCAAATAATGAATCCGTGTTGGTTTCCTAATGAATACTGTGCTCCCTGTAATCTACACCTTTTTAAATGGCGATTGTTTAAGTAAAACAATGGTGTGTGTTGGTCTACAATTATTATTGATTGCTTATGAATGAGATTGCATTACTTATTAACAATTTGTGTTTACAAGTTGAAGAATGCAAATTAATTTTACTGTCTAAGGTCAAACAGCGTGTCTGATTAATAATTACCATACAATGCAACATTTTACAAATACTCATGTGTCACATTTTGTTCTGTAAAGTTAATTGAAATTGATTAACATACTGAAATTAAAATATGTAAACATTGCCTGGTCGGTACCTTTAATATCATGTGAATGATTTAGGATCGGTGGTTCGTTTAGGTTAATTTAGATTTTAGGGTATATTATTTATTAGATTTCATGATTATGCAGATGTGTTAAAGGAAATGATTTTAAACAAATAAAATTATTTATTTTTACATTTCAGTCGTGAATTATTGTAAATAACTTTTTCAAATACAACTTTTTTATTAAATCATATTTTAACCATATCATAAAGAACATCGTTTTAGTTAAGGTAAACATTTTCTTGTTGAAATAAAGGCCTCACTAATTTCTTAAGTTCGTAGAACATTACTGGAGGCATCCAGTGGACTGAAAAATTAACCACGTTCTACTATCAAATCCGGGAATAATCAGAAAATTCATGTAAATTTCTGTATTTTTCTATTTTTATGTACATTAATTACATAGCCACAAAACTTTCTTCTCACTTTTAAAAAACAGAATAATTTTGAACTCAAACTTAAAATTATCTGGATGAACTGGGTACAATAAAATGTTCTACACTTCTCGTATACCATAGCAAGATATTCAGTGTTTTGATTTAGTTTTATGTCTTGCAAAAAGCTAAATATAAATGCATTGTAATATTGGTCTTGCAGGAATCTATGGACTACCAACAAGGACGGGAAAGCTAAAGGACTTAACACATTTTGACGCTACATTTTTTGGAGTCCATGCAAAACAAGCACATGTCATGGACCCACAGTTACGTATTTTATTGGAGTTGACACACGAAGCTATAGTTGATGCAGGTAAATGAAACAAATTTATTTAGAAAATAATTTATGCTGGAGGATATTAATGTTACTAACATAGTAGGAGTTGTAGGTTTGAATTTATTTCAACGGTAGATGTTCATTTATACTCTATTAGTCAATCAACTTTGATAGTTCTGATCACTTAATATGTACGTTTAAAGGCATAGACAAATTTTGAACTCCCATATTGCTGTAGTTTTTAATGTTAGAATTATTGTTTATAAATTTGTTATGATTTAAAAAACTAAATTAGTTTTTACAAAATGTTAAAAAAATCTTTTATTTATATTCCTTAGTTTTAAAATTAAAATGCAGTGTGCTAAAAAGTCACTCCACAGTGAAATATACAATGGAACTGAATGAAATACAAGTTTATTAGTTAATTTATTAAATATTTATTTTACAAAAACGTATACCTTCATATAAAACGTTGAAAGTGCTTTCCCTGTTGTTGAATACTTAATTTAATTCATCTCTTCATGTTTCCAAACACACGATACAACATTTCCGCTGTAACAGAAGCAGTGAGAGTGGATATTGCTGATTTCAATTCATCGATGGATTTTGGATGGTTTTTATAGACAGATGCTTTCGCTGCACCCCAGAAGAAAAAGTCAGGTGGTGATAGGTCAGGCGATCATCAAAAACATCTGCATGCAATGACATCGAAACGGGAGCTTTATGTGTGGTTGTACCATCTTGTTGAAAATAACCGTTCAGTATTTCACTTAACT
Source organism: Philaenus spumarius (assembly GCA_018207615.1). Lineage (NCBI taxonomy): Eukaryota > Metazoa > Arthropoda > Insecta > Hemiptera > Aphrophoridae > Philaenus > Philaenus spumarius. The sequence continues at coordinate 136,823 of JAGFPH010001822.1, forward strand.
AAGTTTGCCAATGAACAGTATCGTTGTGTGTTAATTGGTTCAATGAAAATATAGGACCCACAATCCGACGTCTAGAGATTGCAATCAAACTCCAATTTTCTCAGAATGAAGTGGTTCCTCATGAATGCACAATGGATTTGCTGTACTCCACAGACGATAATTTTG
>JAGFPH010001822.1:136997-204789 GCA_018207615.1 Philaenus spumarius
ATTTTTTCACTACATTTATGATATAGTAAAAACATCCATCTTGTTGTCGCAGGTCTGTCTTGGGAGGAAACCAAAGCTCGTGTTCCACCAGAAGTAGTCGCCGCTTGTCACAACAGTTCAGACAGTGTTACTGTGTCAGGTCCTCCAGAACCTTTGAGCAAATTTGTTAAGACTTTACAAGCTGAAGGAATCTTTGCTAAGGAAGTTGCCAGTTCCGGTGTAGCTTTCCATTCTCGTTACATTGCTGAAGCAGCTCCAAAACTTCGCAAGAATCTTGAACAGGTAAGTTCAATACAACTTTTATTTCCAAGTTTGTATTATAAATTCTGAATTTTGTGTATTTATATTATTGTAGTAGACTACATGTGATACTCGAGATATATTATGATCTGTTTAATGGTTTAAATGGGACTTTTTAATATTAATTTTGGCTGTAAATGTTTATTTATTGCACTTATCATTACAGTTAGAACTTGAAGGTAAACTTCTCTAACACTCAACTGTGAAAAAGTAGCTTTTATAATTCATCTCTGGCTTAACCCTTTGTAGAGTTGATTAGGTCAACATTATTAAGCTTGTAAGGATGGCTATTGGAATAAGAGGGAGAAGAAATGCGTTAAAAAATATATGTATATATAACAATATTAAAAATGTAGACATGTTTTGTCAGTAAAATAATTAGTTCTGGTTTTTATTTTTTGTGTGATGAATTAAAAGCCTGTATAAGGTAAAACGACTTATATGATTAAATGTTAAAATGTGATTTAATATATTTTAATTTTAACCACATAAAGTATAATGTATCAACTACATTTATATTGTATGCATATTCCAGATCATCCCCAGCCCCAAGCCACGTACTTCTCGCTGGATAAGTTCATCCATCCCGGAGACTGCCTGGAACACTGCTCTTGCAGCACAATCCTCCGCTGCTTACCACGTGAACAACTTACTGTCACCTGTATTGTTCCATGAAGCTATTCAACACATTCCTGATGGAGCTATCGTACTGGAAGTCGCCCCTCATTGTCTTCTACAAGCTATACTCAAACGCTCTCTAGGATCTAACTGTACAAACATTGGTCTTGTTAAACGTCTCAATCCCGACAACCTTAGTTTCTTACTGTCCAACATTGGCAAGTAAGTGTATCAAGTTAGACTTCTTTATATTTCATCTTAAATCTAATTACTACTATCCACAACCAATCTTGTCAATAGCATTTTGTTAACAACTTCATAGTGTCAATGACTATTTTGTACTAGCTTTAGAATACTTATGTATGGCTTCAACAGGCAATTCAGTTTATACATTCCAGTTAATTATACTAATGTACTTAATTATTATTAATGATTATTTAAATTGATTTGAATCTCCCAAACTTGTTTCTTATTACTTTCTTCTGTTACAATAATTTCGTCTTGTTTCATTTTGAGATTACACATTACTTAGTCTATATTTGTATAGTTTTGACTTCCATATATTACTTCAGCTCGCATTAAAATGCCAAAGTATTGAAATCAGCGATCATGTTTGTGTGATTGTCTGTTAACACGATATACTCACTCAAAGACGTCGTAGAGAACACGTAGGGGTCACGTTTTAGGGTGCCAATTTTGAAAATGTAGCATGAGGTATCATTTTATATGTTTTTGGGTACGGAAAAACAGATTTATACAGTTAAAGAGTCTTAGCGCGTTGGGTCAAATTTTAAAAATATAGTATGGGGTATCGTTTTATATGTTTTTTGTAAAGGAAACTCAATTTTGACAGTTATTTAAAAAAAAAACTCATGCCGAAGTCTCAAAAAAAATTTCCATCTTTTCATCTTGTTATTTGTTTATATTTACTTTTCATAAATATTCAAACTACATGATCCCCTACATACTATTCATTTAATTTATTTCAGAACTAGAAATTATTAAGTATAGGTTAGGCGAGTTATTAATAGCCTAAAATGTCAGAATACATAGTAAAAAGATGAAGAGAATCTGTCTTTCTATAAAATTAACTATAAACACAACTTAATGTTATATAATTGACTCATTCAATTAAAATTATTATGAAAGGTTTAAATATATAAATAAAATAAAAACTGTCACAAGAAATATATTTAATTACGGATCCTTATGTTGATTAAAATATTAACATACAATAACTGATAATTTTATTGTGATGTAACAGTGTAATCTTATTAAGTACTTCTACTCACTCTCATCACTCGGAAAACAATGGTCAATAATTAACATAAAAGTGATACCAATACTATCATATAATACACATCCATATAAGACAGATTTCAAGAATAATATGTAAAATTGATGCAAACAGAAATGAAATAAATAAATTTTGAGCATACTTTTTACAAAAATATAAACATAAAGAACCAAGTGAATTCCATATCATGACTACACAATGACTTATCTTAATTATAATAACACTATGTAACGACTCCTTGCTGTTTCAGGGCATATAATGCAGGCTTACAACCCAAGTTTTCCAAACTTTACCAACCTGTCAAGTACCCCGTTGCTCGAGGAACACCCATGATTGCTTCATTACTGAAATGGGATCATTCTACTGAATGGAGCGTAGCTTCTTTCGCTGGAAAGGTAGGCTGATAAATAAAATACCTTTCCATGCAACTATAATTCTAAAAAATTACTGGTGTAAAATTGGTTTTGATCACTTTCAATTAAGAGCTTTCCATCTAAAATGTAGTTATGAAGGATTCATATCATAATCTTAACCCAGATTTTGTAAAAAAAAAGTAGTCTCAGTGGTTTATTTGATTTTTATCATTTTAAAAAGTATGCGTTTGCCCGCAGCCAATCTGTAAAATACCAAAACAGTAAAAAATTTTCATTTTCATTCTGATTTTATTTTTTTGCATGGACAGTCTATTGCAATTAATAGATATATTTAATTATAAATTGTTTTCAATCTTATTGTTTATCTTATTTTGTAAAAGGGTGCCAGGTCTGGAGAAAGTGTGATTGACATAGATCTCAGCAAAGAGACTGACAGCTACTTGGCTGGACATGCTATTGACGGAAGGATATTGTTCCCAGCTACTGGTTACCTTGTAAGTTGAACTTTTTTTTATTATTTATTTTCATTCAAAGATTTTTTGTGTAACTACTATTTTTCTACCTTTCAAGTGCAATCACTGTTATATAAACGTATATTTACATACAAAAAAATAATGGGAATGAAGTACTCAATTTAAGTTCTTTGTCTGGGGATTATCATCACAATTAAAATGTTTCTTTATTCGGTCATATTTCACAACTACAAAAATAAAAAGAGTGGTTTATAATGTACACAACAATAATAATAAACATACAAACATATTTAGAATAACGTGAAATAAAAACATATTAGGTACCCTAAAAGAAAAACCTGTTGTGGGGACCACCAATGAAAGAAATTGAAATATAAATATAGAAGGTTTGAAGGGTTTGAAGATGAAAAACCATTTAAGAATTTGTCAGACATACTCCAAAATAAGTTTCTTAGTTCTTAAATACATTGTATGAATGTGTTCACACAATATAACATTGGTATATACAGTTGCAACAAGGGTATTTAGGAGTATCACTAAGTGATTTTTTTCCCAGTTGTTTTTAGATGCATTGGTTGGAAATCTATAGGTGGGACATGTTAAAAAATGTTAAAGGTATGTTTAATTCAATTTAAAAGTCCTATTTACCATTGCCAAGTTTGAAAACTTAATGGAATGTGCAAGGCATTTTATCTTGTACAACTTCCAAATATAAGGTGTACCCTGAAAATATTTAAATGTATTAAACAAAAGGTGTTAAATGAATGGACTACTATCCTGTAACATGGACAGATAGATATGATGAATTATATAGAATCGTGCACTTATTGAGGCCACCCACTAAGAGTTAGTTAAAAGATAAAGTTTTAGTAGTGTTTTATCAAAATTAATTAGAATTTAGTAACTATTATGTCACTTTTATCAGTCATTAATGATGTAGAATTTATAGTGTGTATGATCATAATAGTAAATATCTTCGGGAAATTATTAATATAATCAATATTTATTTCCAAACCTTTTTTCATTATTTTCCGTTTTTGTAGGATAGCTCAGCATAAGTCCCACTAAGTTTATAACACCATCGTCACATTCTCTTTTTTTTTTCCAAAAATCATAATCATGGGTTTATAGTAAATAATAGGCTAAGCAAAATATTCATGTTCATTAATTATGATTTATTAGTGTTTAAAACATATTAAAGAAGAATTCTTGTAACAAAATAACTACTTAAAGTCAAGTAAGCATAACCAAAGACAATTTCACAAATAAAAGCGTTTTAGAATTTTATTGTATCTTTAGAAAATAATCTAAACCTTAAAAATACTAAGTATTTTTTCTTAGGTACTTAAATAACACAAATCTCCACACACTATTAAGTAAGCAGCTACACATTACTTTATGTTTTACTATGAATTGAAATGTCCGGTATCCCCTCCCCATAAAATATCAATACTTTCAACCTTAACTTTCAAATATCAGTTACATTAATGAACAATATGTTTGTAATATTCGAAGGGGGCAGAATAGATGAAGTAGACTTCAAGAGATAAACCAATGAAAAGAGGTTTAGTCCGGTTGATTTACTAATGGTAATTTGTTTGACATTTTTCTCTAGACTCTTGTATGGAAGACTTTTGCTAAACTGCAAGGCACTGACTATGAAGACACTCCGGTCATTCTGGAAGATATACAATTTCACCGTGCTACGATTATGCCTAAAGAAGGTAAGAATGTTTTACAAAGAAAATTATTATATTGCTAAAAATGTAGATTTAAATCGAAATTTAGACTACAATTTAACATACCTATAAGTTTATTGAACATGTCAAATTATTTATATCTTTCAACCCCATCAAGATATTTATCTATGTAAAACATTCTATATAAATAATAAGAGTCTTCACTTCACCAAAAACTTCCCCATTTTAACCTGGGGCAATAATGTCAATACTACTGAGCATACAAATTATTTTGATATAGACTCATTTACATTTTAATCTGTTTATAGGATCGGTCAAGTTCTTGGTCAACATCTTTGATGGTTCCGGTCAGTTTGAACTTTGTGAAGGCGGTAGCGTTGCTGTCAGTGGTCGTATTCGAACACCAGAAAATGCAGACAAAGAACAGCTAACGTTGCCTGCTATCCCACCATCTGGAGGAGACTTCTTACCTCTCGCAGCAGCTGATATTTACAAAGACTTGAGGCTCCGTGGTTACGACTACTCTGGCATCTTCAGAGGCGTCAAACAAGCAGATAACAAAGGTGGGTGATTTGTTTTTAAAATTAGTAACTGAAGGCTAAAATTAAACTGAAATTCTTTTTTAAAAACTTAAGTATTTACTGTGTTAAAAAAAAAGAATAATAATGAACATCTAAACTATAATATATATACTTTAAATACACATACAACCACTAATATAATCCTTTGCTTGGTACAAAATGATTCCCAATTGACAAAGAAAATGTTAGGTGACAAATCCGTAAAATAGATTTAAATTTTGTTTAGTGATTAAAGTAGATCGTATTCTACTTTAGAAATAACCGTTAGACTATCGATTTTCAACTGACAATTTATTAAACTAGTGGAAACCACTGCACACTTCACCCGCAATTATAGTTGCTTGCTATACTGGCATAGATGTAAGCAACTTCATCTATGTAGCAACTTAGGGATGAACTGTATTTTGTACTTACATATAAACATGAATGATTTACGAGGTATGGCTTAGAAGTATCCGGATTAATGATATAAAATTCTTTACTTTTATTTCTTCTCAACTTTAACACAATTTCCTTGAATATGCTCTACTCTATAATTGCTAAACCACTCCATGTGAATTTTTCAACTGTCAAAGCGGTGTTTAAAGTCATTTTCAGAAAGCATGTTCAAGATCTCTATAGCTTTTCATTCACAGCTTCAACTGTCTCAAATTTCGTTCCTTTCAGTTCTGATTTCACCTTGGGGAACATAAAAAAGTCACACGGAGCAAGGTCAGGTGAATAGGCTCAATGTTACAACACAGAGATCCTATGCATGGCTAAAAAATTTTTTGATTCCGTCTGTCTTGCCTTGATTAAGTATCCATGACTATTTTTTCCACAACTAAGGTCGCTTTCTCCGTACTTGTTCATAGAGAGTAATTAGGACCTGATGGTAGGATTCTTGATTCACAGTTTGATCTCCAGGCACCCAATTTATGTAAACAACCACTCGGATGTCGAAAACACAATCATTGCTTCGAATTTGATTTTCTTCATTCAAGCTTTTTTGTCTTGTAATTGGTGAAGTGGGGTCTTCCAATGCATTGATTGGTGCTTAGTTTTAGAATCATAAGAAAAAACCACGATTCATCACATGTTATCTCTTTTTTCTAGAGTTTAAGATCATTTTAATGGTTTTCAAAGCACAAATATTCATTCGAGAATCATTTTGTTCAGGTTTGAGGCATCATTTCAAAACAAACTTTACTCATTTTAAAATGTTCATGCAAAATCTGCTGAAAAGATTCTTTGCCAGTTTCAAATTATCCCAGCAACGGGGCTATGGAATTATACTCAACCATCGGATAAATCCAAAGATTTCTCTATGTTTTCATCCTTTGTTAACATGGTCTTCATAGATGGACGAGAGTCATCTTCAATCTCCTTGAACCATTTAAACTACTCAAAAACCTGAGGAGTGATAAAACATTCATCACCGTATACTTGTTTTAACAAAGAATGAGTTTGTGGAATGAGTTTTACTCATACCAACCATAAGAGAAAATATAAGTTTATATTAAAATTATGCACATTATATTTAATTTTAGGAGTAAGATGCTAATTTAGTTTAGTTTCTCATTCTGATGTTATGAATTGAGTACAACTTTAAATTACTTTAAAAATTGCATAATTAATAGTAGACTCTCAGTTATTGTTATCGGATCATTCTGCTGATAATAACTTCTGTTATAAATAACTTCTCTCTTTATTTATTAATACATTATTACAAATATATTTCTATTATTTCCTTTTAGGTGCGACAGGAGAATTAGAATGGGTAGGCAACTGGATCAGTTTCATCGACACAATGCTACAGTTCTCTATACTTGGTATTAACACACGGGAACTATACCTACCAACTCGAATGCAACGCGTCTGTATCGATCCTAAGAAACATATACAGTTCCTTGAATCCCTACCTCAAGGTGGTAATGTACCGGTGTCAGTATACAGAGATATCGATGTAATCAAGGCTGGAGGAATTGAATTGCGAGGAATGAAGTCGAGTCTTGCTCCTCGGCGGCAACAGAACCAAGCTGCTCCTAAACTTGAGAACTACAGTTTCGTACCTTATAGTCTGGACAAGGTATTTGAAATGTTATTGTTTGTACTAAACTACCTTATCTTTTGTCCGGAACATTTTTGTAAAAGATTTTATTATATTATTAATAAACTTTAATAGAAATAAACTATCTTATGAACACATAAAATCAAATCCTGACTATGCGGCTTTTATTTCTTTTAGTAAACAATAAGAGTTGGTGAAATGTATCTTTTGAGATTAATCGATAAATTTTTTTTGAGGATTCTTTAAGTACGAAAGTTCTGCATTTGAGCAAAAATTCTATGTCACAATCAATTTGTACAAGGCCTAGCTTGCTGCCGTTGGAATCCCCTGTTTTCATAATATCCCACCTGACAAAAAACAGAAAAATTATATTTAAATGGTTATAAATACCTTGTTTGTCAAACAATCCTTATTTGACAAACAAGGTATTTATAACCATTTATATATAAATATAACAATCCAATAGGCTACAATGAATTCTAGAAAAATTATAGTTTTTGTTGATTTAGAGAAGATTTTTTTAATCAAAGAGTTAAAAAAATTTATCATTTCTTTAGTATCGATACCATCTTACAATTATTTATACAAATTTTTAATTTTTCTCTTACTAAATTTTATTTAGTTGAATATGTTCTGTTAATCTGATAGAGTAGATTAAGGTTAGGATTTTAAGGAAAGAGAACCAAATCAATTTTTTTTTTGAGATTTACGCGCAAAAATTGTAATATAGTTAGTTTGTTACTCAATATTCATACTATTCATAATTAAGAAGTGTAAGACATATATAATTTCATCTTTTGTTTCTAAAAAATTTATAGATTTTTGTATGTCACAGCACATTTGTAGAAATCTACCAAAAATTATGAAACTTTTGTTAATTTAAAAAAGTTTACATTGGTAAAATAAATGTATATTAATAAAAGTGATGAAATACAACAATATTCGTAACAATTTGTAGGCTGTAGATGCTTCTCGAGCCATCACTGTATGCTTACAAATTGCATTGGAGAATTCAGGAGGTGCTTTAAAACTGAAAGTGGTAGAGTTAGCTACAGATAGACAAGTCGAGGCCTTGCTTACACCTACTGTAATCAACATACTGGAATCTGAACCCCAATTAAGTGTAAGTATATTTATAAAGTATTAAGTTATATTTAACCATTTAATGTGATGTAATGCACGTCAAATGTATTTGTGTATTGTCTTAAAGGTATTTCTAAACTCTGCATCTAATAAAATGTTTACAGTGCTGTACACATAAATTTTATAAATTGTAAGCCTTTAACCCTACAAGTGGTGAACGTCGCAATTTACGACTAATATGCTGTTCTGTCAGTGGCAGAGTCGTAATTCACGACGCATTAAACAGCTGTGGGAAATCTACTGATTTCTAATCAACCAATAAGCGTATAGCAATGAAATTCACACAGTTCGATTCAGAAGACCCTCTTCTATCTTTCAGTATCGATATTATAATGTTTGACTTTTAGTTTATTATTTTTGCTGGCTGTAAAGTAAGTGAATTCCGAAGGTCGCACCATTTTCAGACTAGACACTACGCATCAGGTTTTTGACAAGGTCCTGGCGTTGATTTGTTTTTTTAACCTAAAATGAATTGTGATGAACTTTGTTGAAGTGATATAAGAGAAATAATTTAAGGGATTCATCCACTTTGCTACCATAAACTGCAGCATTTTTGGAGACCTACAAAGGTTGGAAGAAATAGGAAAGCGACTAGTTTTGTGCCTCCGTACATATTTTTGGATTTTGGGCTATAACTTTTTTTTTGTACATAAGACTGTGTAAAAACTATACATTTTTTTAATTCCTAGCTAAATTTGGAACATTTTGTATATAATGGTTTTTGAATATAATGTTTTTTTATAATACTTAAATTGTGCAAAATGTGAAAAATAATTTGTAAAAATTTGAATTTTTACGTTTCACATACTGGATCCAAATTAAAAAATAAGTAAATAAATTTTATATTTGTATCATTCAATAGAGTACTTTATTCTGAAAACAATGATATAAAAAAGTCCATATTTGTACCATATTGTATATTTATTATTATTTTTTGAAAAAGTTACTGCAAAGAGTGCCAAAACCCCTTGCCATTTGAAAGTTATACTTAACCACTTGTAGGGTTAATATTTTAATTGTAGCTATTTTTAATGAATATGTTTTACACATGGAAACTCTAGAAACTTGACATTTTACAGTTATGTTATATAGACATAAGAATCAGCCCCATTAATTTATCATCTGTTGCCGTAGAGTGAGAATAAATGTTTTTTTTTTTTCGAAAAATTAGCAAACTGTCAAGTCTGGCGATCAAGCCACACCATAAAGTTGCTGCCATGTCCCTACTCAACGGTTAGGAAGATCTTGATCTAAAATTGCTTTGGCCACATTAGTGTAATTTATAAAAAATAATCCACCCTTCTATAAAAACGCCCTCTTCTCAGATGAGGAATTAAGTGATCAGTTAATATTGATGCGTATCTGTCTCCTGTCATGTCATGTGATACAACACTATCCTTGATAATGGCAGCCCAAATAGTTATACGCTTTAAATTTCAATCCTTCGAGTAAGATATGTAGATTATTCCTAATTTAAAGAACATTTCAGAAGATAAGTAAAAACTATAGTCTGACTTATTTCTTTAGCCTTTAATGATGTGTTTAATGCTTGTCACAGGTTGAGGTTACTGTCGCTTCAAATGTTCCTGAACTACTAAATGCTACTTTCGAACCACTAGGTGTGAAAACAGTAAAAAAGAACGCTGCCTCTGAAGCTCTTGACAGTAATTGCCATCTAGCTGTCGGAGCTGATATTTTATCAAACCAAACAGTACTGAACAACTTGGCTGAATCTCTCAAACCTGGTGGTTTCGTTCTCCTGGAAGAAGGTCTAGGTATTACCGACGCCTCTATCAAGAAAACTGGTTTAGATTTTATTGCCAAACAACAATCACAAATCCGTACCTACATTTTGCTACGCAAAGTAAGTATTTGTAATTTTACAAAGTACTTAAGGTCATTTTGATATTTATAGTAGTAACAATATTGAAGCTATTAGTGCTGAAATTTAAAAAGATGTTATTGTGTTATGTTCATTTAATTTTTAATTTTATGACAGTGTGCAAGTCAGCAAATTTCCTTATTTCCAACCCATCAATCCAACATTTAACTTTATTATTTTTGGGATCTAAAAATAATTGTTTAAAGGGTGTAATCGTTTTATATTTAAAAATTTGTGTTGACATTATGCATGTTTTGTATTTAGCTCTACAATAATTTCAACTAGTTTACTATGGGAACTGAAAAAACTAATTTTAAATGTTTTTTGCTCTCGCAATCAATTTACAGTACTTTACCAGTACATCATGTTGTCTCATTTCCATTAGGTGTTTTTGTTCTATATTTTTTCATAAGTAAATTTATGTGTAATAAGTAGGCCTAACAATTGAACTCATACAAGTGTTTTATTTTTAATTACAAGGATGTGCAAAGTACATAGTATGCCTATTAGCATCTGTAAATAATGTAATATGAGCTCTTGGAGGGCTAATAAATTCCTTAAAACTCAGTTTTAGACCAAACATTAAACAATGTTAATGAGGTTTTTAATTACTAAGGTTCCGTGAAAGTTAAAACAAATATATTGAATTGTCATCCACATACCCCTATATGAATTTGTTAAATTCAGGGTATCACTTTATTTTAATGTGTTGGAGAAAACGGGTTTTAAAGATTTTTAAAACACTCTGTAGTAAATTTGTGCGGCACCTTGAAGGTAGCTTAAATAACAAGCTTTACAATGATGGGTTAGTTTTATCTCTGAAGTTAAACAAAACGAAAGATATTAAGGTATTAATGTACTTGTTGCACCCTATATTTCATGACTATCAAATATACGTTTATTTTGAAAATAATTTGCCTCTAAAATCAGTATATATATTTGCAGCCTGTAGAACAACCAGCCCCAGTAGTCATCAATGTCACAGAAAAGAGCTTTGGCTGGGTAGAAACCCTCAAGTCAGCTTTGAAACTGAGCGAAAGCGAAGGCAAGAAAATCTTGTTGGTTTCCCAAGGCGAGGAGACTAATGGTATCGTTGGTATGATGAACTGTATCAAGCAAGAACCAGGCGGTAACAATGTTAGGTTAGTATTCAAAATGCATTTTTTCCTTAAAGTATATTGTTACAAAAATTTACTTGATATTGCAAATAAATAATGAAATTTTTGTTGATCTTTAATAAAAGTTTGGATTTTTGGAGTAGTTTTAATGTCTAGTACTGCAGAGGGAGGATAAAATATTCTCTATGGCATACATTGCATTAGTAAAAGGTGAGCTTATAGAGTTTCCTACATTTTTCTTGGCGATTATTGTTTTATTTTTAAGTTTTATTAATTTTGTTGTTTTTTTATGACAACTGTACTGTCTCTATGAGAAATAAAGATTTTTCTTTCATAAAAAAAGTAAAACCTATTAAACCAAATAGTGCTTAAAATAATATTTGCGTTTTCCAGGTGTGTGTTCATTCTAGATCCTAAGGCACCAACTTTCTCAATCACAACACCTCTATACGCAAATCAACTTAAGAATGATTTAGTAATGAACGTCCTTCGTGCAGGAGTTCAGAACTGGGGAAGTTTCAGACATCTGCCCCTAGACAACCCGACAGATGAGACTGCTTTGCAAGTAGAACATGCTTACATCAATACTCTGACACGTGGTGACTTGGCTAGTCTACGCTGGATCGAAGGTCCTTTGTCTTTCTACAAGTAAGTCTACTCTATACATAAAACTTTGATTTACTTCTATTTAAAAGAGAAATTCTTAAAATGACTTAATATTATATATGAGATTGACTTTTAGACTAGAACGGGAAGGTTTTTGTAAAAATTATTGTCATTCAGAATAAGACAAGAGTTGTTTAGGAACAATTTGGATCAAGTGTTAAAATTTATCTAGAAAAGGTGAGAACAAAGTTTTATTGGTAAGAAATATCCATAGTTGAAATTTTCAGACAAGAGCGAGAAATATAAAGTATCGTTTTAAATCATTAAAAGATGTATAATGGGTACCGAATGGGGAATACTTATTAATAAACGAATTTTCTTTAGATGCTATTACTACCTAGGTTGATGAAAGATACTACAAATTAATATATTGTAAATAATGGATGTATTTACTGGATAACTATTGATAAATACAATTTTTCTTTTGCACATGCATTATAGTAGTCTCTGTGTGTTTATATATATTTATACTTTTAGCGTTGAGTAATTAACTGACATTGTTTCTAGTACTTAAGATCTAAGTTTATATCAAACCAACTCAACCATAGTTAGTTATTTCTTCAGTTTCAAAAAAATTTGAATAATATATTCCTTTAACCTAATCACTTCTACCCTGTTGGTTTGTTTGAAACAATTGTCTTTATCTTCATTTCATTCTGATGAAACATGTTATATTTTTCTGATATAACAGGCTGCTTTATAAAATGACTTTAACTCAAAACTTTTAAAACATATCGGTAAATTATGGCTAAACCGTGGAAAGTACAACCGAGAAATTATTGTTATTCTTTTTAACGAGATTGAGACGTATCAAGTTATTTTTTATTCTAACTTAAGAGTTTCATGATCTTGTATACCCTTAAAATGATCTTATTTATTTATGAGTTAAGCGCATTTGATACAAAGATGTTTTGTTAAGTAAACAAAATGTATTTTCAATGTATTAAATATAATAATCTTTTAAATTAAATGTCATGATCAACTGTTTGAATAGTAAAAATACAAATCATATTAATATGAAGAAATCAATATTCAGTAAACTATTCATTCAATTGAAATTCATGAGGTGGTATATGCAATGCACTTAGCAAATTTTAGGTTGCCTATCAAATTTTTGCAAAAAAAGTTTGAGAATTGCTTTCACTGCTCTAAACAAAGCTCTGAATTTACAAATAAAAAAGGAAGTAAAACATCCGAGTTTTAATTTTTCTTTCCTTACCTGTTTTTATAAATCTGATTAATATTTGTCATCAGGTTATCCAGTTTATGAAAAGACTGGTAACTAGGACGCTTTAACCATACTCTGCTAAAATCTTCCATCGTAACAATTTTGAGATTTTACTTATGCAATATTAAATTTATTGTTTTCACAGACCTGAAAACTATACTAACACTGAACTCTGTACTGTCTACTACACACCTCTTAACTTCCGAGACATCATGTTGGCTAGTGGAAAGCTTCCACCAGATGCATTACCTGGAGATTTAGCTGGACAGGTAAACACACTTTTATTTTGTAACGGAATATCCTGTATATATGTGTGAATGTTTGAATAAACAGAATATAAAATAGCTAGACTCATATAATATTGATATTTATTCAAAGCTTTTTGTTAATACTATTAGCAAATATTAATCTTCATATTTTGTTGTTTTCCTTAGGATTGTATCTTGGGATTAGAATTCTCCGGCCGTGACACTAAAGGCCGTCGAGTGATGGGTATGGTTCCTGCAAAAGGTCTTGCTACTTCAGTATTGGTAGATCCTGCGTTCTTATGGGAAGTACCTGACAACTGGACTTTGGAACAGGCTGCAACAGTGCCTGTTGTGTACGCTACTGTGAGTGTTCATTTAAATAAAGTAGCAAAATATTTACTGGCCTAACTTTATCATGAAAATAAATGTACAAACTACTATTTCAAAATAAAACATACTTATATATATAATTTTAGTGGTTACAACATCCAAAAAGTGATTTACACTCAATAAGAAAACCAAATTTTAAAGGCATGAGAATTTGTACCAAGAGATTCAGTCCCTTTACATTTCATGTTTAAGCTTTCTCCCTAAATATTTGCACATGGTGTTTTAAAGTTTTTTATTTTGATATTTGCCATAACTTATATTTATAAAAATAGAACATAACGTTAAGTTTTTATAACTTCTTTATGGTTCTCACTTAATATCAATAGAATATACTTAACATACTCTCACTTAACATACTCTTAGTAACTCAATTTAACGTATCAAAAAAATTAAAGCTAAACAAAAAAACTGTATAAAAACTGTTATGTGGTTTTTTAGGTGTTAAAATTAACTCTAATACAATATATAAAGTTTAAAATTTAATTGTAACATATATTCTTATATCTTCAAGCTGTTTTCAAATGAATCTCAAAAACAGTTTATAGTTATGTTGTTATTATTTTCTTGTCCTTATTTTCATCTAATTTTATTTGATATTGAAAGGTCGATGCATCCTATATATTTGCAGCAATTAAGTTACAAACTAGAATTCAGTATTTTTTTACAGGAATTGCATCTCTCGTTTTCAGTTTGGTAATCATAATTTCTATCAGACTATCTTTTCTAGGAACATTTTATAGTAAAACCATATTAAAATAATGTTAAGTTAAAGATTTAATTTCAGAAACTTACAAAATATAATAATCGATCCTTGTGATTTTTTCAGTGCTACTGTGCTTTGATTGTGCGAGGACGTATGCGCAAAGGTGAATCTCTGTTAGTACACGCTGGTACAGGAGGAGTGGGTCAAGCTGCCATTGCTATTGCTTTACACATGGGCGTTACTGTATATACAACAGTAGGAAGTCAAGAAAAACGTGACTTCCTCAAGAAAACTTTCCCTCAGGTAATTTACTTTATATTACTTTTAAAATATATTTGTTTTCCTAGACCTAGGCCCTTCTGTGTGGTTTTCTTCTTAATTTTTTCCACACAAACATTTCCACAGCAAATACTTCAGCACCACTCTCAAATCAATCTTTTGGGTTATCATCTCTTATCTTTATTTTCCCTATGTTCAGATATAATTATGGAGTAGTGTACAATTATTTAGTCTTGATAATTTACTTTCAGGGTTAAGAAACTAACTATTTTGTTTATTTTTATAATCAAATAAATACGTCTAAATCAGAAAATAATTGAGTAGTACTAGTACTGCATTATAAAGTTTCAGGTGATTCAAAATCCATGTCTTTCACGTTTCTTTTATTTTTACCTGTTATTTATTTAATTAATTCAAATTTAATAATATTAAAACTAAATTTCTATTTACTTACAAACAAAACTGCAGTTATAAATTAGTTTTCTTCCCTCTTTAATTTTATATTTTACATTTTACAGTTGACCGACAAGAATATTGCCAACTCTCGTGACACAAGCTTTGAACAACACGTGTTGAGAGAAACTGGAGGCCGTGGTGTTGACCTGGTACTTAACTCTTTAGCTGATGACAAACTTCAAGCTTCAGTCAGGTGTCTTGCCAAGGACGGTCGCTTTTTAGAAATTGGAAAACTTGATCTTTCTAACAACACACCTTTAGGTAAAATAATAGAATTTATTAAGTACTTAACATCAAATGTCTGGAAATTATACTTTAACTTTGAACAAAGATTGATAGAAATATTGATTCATCGATTAAAAATTGAATATTTAGTTTGTATTACTTAGTCGAACATTTACCATAATTTCTACCATAATTTTTTAATGTTGTGTATTAAAAACATTATAGTTGGGAATATAAATCATCAACTCCCAATATCAAACTACAAGAATATAAGCCTATCAAACACACAAGTGACTGAAAATTTCTCGACTAATTAATATTAACAAAATTCAAGGCCATCATTACCAAATAACTTCAGACATATTTAAAATTATTTGGGAAAATAAAGTTATTTAAAGTAACCTAGTTCTACTGCTTAATTTATAATTCAGTAAAACAGACCAAGGCTGTCTCTTCTCACTACAAGCGGTGCCATATAAAACATCCTATCTATTTCACTTTTTCAAATCTATGACCATTCATCCGAAAGTTATGAATTGGTTCAATAATTAAATACAGTTTATATGTAAAAATGATAAAAGTATTTTGACATTATTACACTATTGATAATTAATTAATTTATATTAATGCATTATAGGTATGGCTGTCTTCTTAAAGAATACATCCTTCCACGGAATCTTACTGGATGCTTTGTTTGACGCTGGTCCAAACAGCGAGGAAAAGAAGGAAGTCGTACGTCTTGTCTCCGAAGGTCTGAAAAATGGTGCAATCCGTCCATTACCAGCGACTGTCTTTACTGAGCAGCAAGTAGAACAATCATTCAGGTAAGAACCTTGGTAAATTGAAAAAGCTTTGGAATATCAATCTTTATGAATTGTTAGTTGATATACAACTTCTGATGTTGCAGGTTTATTGCATCTGGCAAACACATTGGCAAAGTAGTAATCAGGATCAGGCCAGAAGAAGGCGCCAAAATTGTTCTCCCTAAGCCAAAGACTGTATCAGCAATTCCACGTACATATATGAATCCCGACAAATCTTATATCCTTGCAGGTTAGTTAACAGATTATTTATTTAATTTCTCTGGAAAATAGATACTCCCAAAATAATACTTATGAGTAGATTCCATTTAATACCACTTACAAACCAAGGATTAGGAGATGGTTAGTTTCAAAGTAAATAGTACACCAGTATATGGATATTTCAACCATTGGAAAACTTATCTATTTAACTTTTTCAAATACAAAAAAATTTTTAAAACTTAAAAAATATTTCACAATTTTTTAAATGAAAATCAAGGCAATAGTTTATGTGAAAGTACCTGATGTGAGCTCACTCATGTTACTAAGACAAACATTACTGTATCTACCTACACTCTTTTACACCTAATACTAATTTTATTTTGCTATTTACTAAACAAAATGTTTAATTTATAATCATGTTTTTTATATCTACAATAAAATATTGTCAATTTATTTATGAATTCAGGTGGTCTGGGTGGATTTGGACTGGAATTAGCCAACTGGTTGATCCTCCGTGGAGCCACAAAAATCGTATTAACATCCCGTAGTGGTATTAAAACGGGTTACCAGTCATTGTGTATCCGCAGGTGGCGTGAAAACAAAGTACAAATATTTATTTCAACAGCTGATGTAACAAATGCTAAAGGCGCTTCGCAATTAATCAAGGAAGCATCAAAACTTGGACCTGTCGGCGGTATTTTCAACTTGGCTGTGGTAAGTAGACATACATGTTGGATGAATGTTTTCAAGTAAGGTTCTTGTTTACAGCATTTTTTCCTACTGTTGTAAAAAAATAAAATTACTTTTAAATACCTAACTTGCTAAAAAAGTAGCAGTTCTTAGGGTGTAGAATTTAAATTGTTAGTTTGAGTACTGGTATGTTAAACAAAATAAAATGTAAATCTATTTGCAGAGAACTGTACTTATAAATTTTTATTTTAGATGCATCAGATAATTTACTATACAAATTAGTAAAAGTTTTACAATTTTTTGTTTTGAAAATTGAAGTTCAAGAGGGCATATTTTGTGAGAAGTAATCTTTTAATAGTTTTCCTATATAAACCCGGTTGAAATTATTACAATTTTGACTAAAAGAAAATATCTTTTAACTTACAACTATTTAGTACTAATAATGTCTTTCTTGAAAACTATATTTAGGAATTAAATTTATAACAATTTTTCCTCTTTAAAATGGATTTTGTATTGAAGAAAAAGTATAGACTTATATCTTCCTAACAAGTCTAGCTTGCTATGGTTGGCAGTTTCACCACAAGTTGTGTATTTTTGAGTCTAGTTTCTGGCGTTTGGTTTCCAGGTTTTAAACTACTCTTCATCACCTTTATTTTAGTGGGCAGAACATTAATATTTTAAAAGAACAAGCCAAGTCAGATAGTTAAAAAGAACAATTTGGTTGTCTGTTTATAAACTGTGAGTTTAATTTTGTATATATTTTTCAGGTGTTACGAGATGCTTTCATGGAAAATCAAACACCAGAAGACTTTGCAACAGTTTGTGCTCCAAAGGTTGATGGTACTAAACAATTGGATATTGTATCACGCAAAGAATGTCCTGAACTGGATTACTTTGTCGCATTTTCTTCAGTTTCTTGTGGTCGTGGTAATGCTGGTCAAGTCAACTATGGTCTTGCTAACTCTGCGATGGAGCGAATCTGTGAAGCTAGGCAGGCTTTGGGTCTTCCTGGGGTGAGTACCTTATGTTTTACGATTGTTGGAGCGTGTGACGACCCACCCTGTACCCACTTTTACCATAACCACCGCTTTTGGCTAGCTTTTCCTTTGCAGTGACTGAGAAAGTGAGCACACACAAGAAATAGTATTGTAATCCACTTCTGGAAGTTTATTACAACACTGTTCCTGACAAAAATTTAAACTATAACCTATCTCTATAAGCTCTTTTTTTAGTATGAGCCGTGACTCTTTTCGGTGTCGTGCCATTTGGAGGACTGTTTATCCTAATTGTATCAAGCTTGTCTTAATAATTGTAAATTACTCTTTGTTAGTTAATAACGTATAATATGGTCAGACATTTAAATAATTTGACACTAGTAAATAGTATTTTAATAATAGTGATGACCAACTTGTTTTACTCAGACTCTTATGTCACTCATAGATTTAATTATAAATCCTCTTACTGAGTGGCGAAGTGACCTCGATGGTTCTTCTAAGACTCTTATGTAACTTATACATTTAATTATAAATCTGCATCCTGAGCGGCATAGTGACATACTCGATAGTTGTACTACGGCTGCCGATACGAACCACGACTTTTTCACTTCTCCCTGCACTGAGGTAAAAATGTGACCAATATCTTCCTTCAATTTTCCTTTATTAAATTGTTCATAAATTATTTATTATTCAACTATTTCCATATTTTTCCCGGACTCGCGTTTAGTTTCTCTACCATATTGACAATTTTAATTTTACGACAACTTTTAATTACTTCTATTCTATTGATTGTTTAACTCTTCGATTATTTTTTGTTCTAAGGTTGAAATAGGCGTGTCCTACTTTTTATTTTGCCTTTCAAAGTTAAACTGGCGGCGGACTTTCACTTTTGATGCTTGGATCTGAAGACCCTTAAATTTTTTTCCTAGATTTCCACAACTCGGGTTCCCATGAACGTACTTTTGTTGACGTTATAATATTATTCCTTACGACTCATGGAACTTTCATGGTAGTTTTCTGATGACACATTCTTCCGTTACGAGTGATTACGTTTTCTTCTTTTTTCGGCTTAAGGATTTTCCGATTTTCCGACTTTTTGCACTTTTTCTTCATGGTATCTTGCAACGAAAAGTCTTTTTTACTGTTTTAAATTTGGTTAGTCATTTCCAAAGTTATGGCTCCTTTTGTTTTATTCCAATTTTTTTACCTCTTTGTTTTCTTCCCTTAATTACGTTAAAAAATTCCACTTTTAAATAACATTTAACGGTCTATTGTTCTCCTTCCTACAGGTTAATATAGCTTGATTCATGTTACTTTGAACTGCTATAATTTCCATATCAGACATTCTGAAGGATTTTTGCCATTGAGCAGATAGGATATTCCTTAACCCGTCTAAAGAAGTAATTGTCTTTTTCAACAATTTTATGTTTTTAAGGCTTAGTATCTTAGGAAATGTCACTTTCATTTTCCTTGTTATGCAACAAAATGAATACCACATGTCTTGAAGACACTTGTGATTTATCTGAAGCTGTTTGCTTCAATTATGTAAATTTAAATTCATACTGAAACCTTTTGCCCAGATCTATAAAAGAACAGTTTTAGAGTGTGGTTAATTTTTCCTAGTAAGTTTAGAAGGTCTTTACTTTTACTTGCAGAAATAGTAACTATACCCAAACAAAAGAGTCTTGATTGTTTACATAATTAACATTAGGAAAAAGTAGATCTTGAACACTATTATAATTATTTTGCAAGTTTCAACTAACTTATATATAAATATTTAGCTAAATAATGAAACAAATTTTACAACTAGTGTACAAAATTGACTCGCACTTTAATAAATCTGTAAAAGACATCATAAAACGAAAAACAAATTGATGGTACATTAAAAATTACAAACAAAATTAGGTCTGTGCTAATCAAAACACAACTAATAGTAAACCTATCCAAAAATTATTATTTTAAAATGAAAAGTTACTGTGGTAAACATTATTTAATTTTACATTACTCCTATGGACAATCTGTAAAGTCCTAAAATTGTAAAACATAATATGTTTTTTTATTAAATTACCAACTTTTGATGTTAATACAATCATTTAGGATAATACTGTTTGGTTGTTTTGAATTAGAGATAATTCATAGCATATAATAATTAAGAAACGTAGTAAATTATTTCTATAATTGTTCTGCAGTAATATAATAACTTATGAACAGTAATTAAAACCTAATACAATATTTTTAAGTACTGGTAGTTCACACCTTAATAAAACATATTTCGCTCTACATTTGGACTAAATATCACTAAACAAATATTAGTTGAAGATATTTCTAGTTTCATCGAGACTCTGACACTTATAGTTCCACAAAAAGTTGTAAAATACAGCTGTTTTATTGTTCGACTGCTCCTTAATTTATATAGTAAATTGTTTTTTCAATTCGTTATAATATATTTTCAGGTTGCTATTCAGTGGGGAGCAATCGGTGATGTAGGTTTGATCTTGGAAAGTATGGGTGACAATGAAACCGTTGTCGGTGGAACCTTGCCTCAGAGGATGTCTTCTTGTTTAGCAACAATGGACAAGTTCTTGCAACAACCTCAACCAGTCTTGGCTTCCATGGTGATTGCAGAGAAGAGACGAGCAGGTGGCGATAGTAACCAAGTAGGCTTACTTGATGCTGTTGCAAATATTCTTGGTAAGTTTGAGAATGTATTAATAATTACAATGAGGTCTTTTTAAATGTAACGCTGAAAGAAAGAGTTACTGGACATTGTTTTTTTAAGAAATGTGTGAATAATTTTTGTGAATAACTTCTTTAGTGAATAATTTTTGTGTTTACATTTTCTAAATTAGATAATTTGTAACTTCAAAGTGATACTTCATTAATAGTTGGAATTAGTTTTCACAGAACCGTTATTATTTTTTAAGTGGTGATGACATTAGAGTTACTACTTTACATTCCATCATGTGAAACATGAAACAATCCAGATATACATATAAGTTCTATCTTTAAAAAGTATACTAATGCTATACAAAAGCTTCCAAAATAAAGTTGAAAATATACATTTTAATTTCTTTTTTTCAGGAATTAAGGATGTCTCGACTGTGAGTAGCGCATCAACATTAGCTGATCTCGGTATGGACTCATTGATGGGAGCTGAAATTAAACAAACTTTGGAAAGAAATTATGATGTAGTTTTAAGTGCACAAGAAATTCGAGGACTCACATTCGGCAAACTTAATGAACTAGCATCGGGCGATGAAGCACCAGCTGCAGCCCCAGGTAGTGAAGGACCTGGCAAAGACGATACTCAGGTATACATTTTTAAGTAAATTAATTTTTAATTCTGGTTTGGAAAAATAAGATTTATTTAATTGCTGGTTGGGTTTAGAAAATTTACGATGAAATCTTAAAAACAAGCTTTAAAATATGTATACCCTACTACTTACGATAAAATCACATTTAACAAAAGTAGAGATATTGCTAAAAACACTATGCAATGCCTGTTTTACACATATACCCACAGAAATGATGAAAGTTAAAAATTCAGATGATGCTCAGTGATGCTACCAAGACCATTTATATGGTGTTTGCATTTCTTCACCGTTTGAAAGTGATTGGTAATATTTAGAGATACTTGTTCTGTCCAGATTATTTATTGTATTTTTTTAACTAGTTTAGTACCTAGTGCAATGCGAATTAACTGTTGAACTTATGTGTGTGTGTGATACAATTGTTTAATTTGCGAGCATCCATTGAATGCTTGTATTTTTGAGGCGATGATGATCGCTGAGGTTTTTCGCCTTTAAAAGTAAAAGAGAAAAATGTCAAAAACTAAAACAATTTTTTTAACACAATAAACTACTTTATGAACTGCTACAACATTCAAAAGTTACAATTGTAAACAACTAAATGAGAATTTATCTTTTGTTCAGGGAATAATTTCTTAATATAGAAAACTTAGATTGGTAATAGTAATAATCAGTGATTTAATATGACTTGGAAAAGTCATCTATATATATGCTTTACTGGTAATGTTTGTAAGTTTAGAATATAAGTTTCACAATTAGACTTGAGGACTGTACTTTTACATTTTTACAAAAATTATGCTTATTATTTCATCTTTTCTGGTGTTTAAAACACTAAAACAGAAATGTTTTTTTTTTTCAAACGACTATTTTATTTTGGTACATTTAAAATATAAGACTTCAAACTACATTTTTTTTCAATGAATATCATACTTATGATATTGTTATATGTTTGGCAGGTTCAATTTTCGGCTCCTGAATTAGTTCCTACAGAAAGTCTAGTACAACTGCCTTCTAAATCCAAATCAGGTCCAGCACTGTTTTTAGTACATCCTATCGAAGGCTATGTTACAGCATTGAAACCACTCGCAGCCCAACTTAATTATCCCATTTATGGTTTACAATGTACTTCCGATGCACCACTCACTTCTATCCAGGATTTGGCAACGTTTTACCTTCAAGTAAGTTTGATTTTCATGTTTTAATAACAGAGATATAATGTAATGTTGTATTATGCTGCCGAGAGAATTTGCATGGAACAGCTGATTTTACTGACATGTGCATCAGACACTATTGTGCTACTTTCTAAACTATTATACAAACATAATGTTATATTAATTGTAAAAGTACTACAATAAAAAAAGTTAAAAATAGAATTTACTGGAAACTAAACTACTGCCCGAAATGATATATATTATACTTGCATGCATATTTTGTTAGCCATGAGTCAATGTTTTTAGAAACAAAATTGTATAACAGAATATTCACTATGTTGCTCGTTCATGTTATTCTTGTTAGGGCATGGACTTTATTTAGTTATTTTTGAAATTAGAATATTTAATAGTAGTTTTTCATTAATTTCTTTTTGTTTGAGGTTGGATGTTTTAATATTTATACAAACAAGTTATTTTTGTTGTATGCAGTAATTACTCACAATTAATAACACAATAATTAATGATAATATTATCATTTTTAATACAATATTTTCAATTAATTATATTTTGTCTCTTTCTTAAATTGTGAAATATATAAATCTTTCTCTCTTAAATACAAAGATTTTTTAATATTTAGACATAATGTGGGTTTATAATTTAGCTTTCAGGATGGTATATTTAATTGAATATTCTATAGGTTAGTGACCTATTTTTTCTTCTTATTTACAAAAAATGAGGTGTCTTACCTATATTAAATTCATTTGTAATGTTTATTAAAAGTAGAGAAAGCTATAAAAATGTATCTTTTTTCTAGAAAATACGATCAGTCCAAAAATCGGGACCTTACACGTTATGCGGTTACTCGTTTGGTGCTTGTGTTGCTTTTGAAATGGGAGTTCAATTAGAAGCTGCCAAAGAAAAAGTCACCCTTGTTTTACTGGATGGATCCCCAGCTTACGTTGCAAGTCATACCGGCAGCTACAAAGCAAGGAAAGATGCAAAACAATCAGCTGATGCAGACGCACTCACTTACTTCATTCAACTATTCAGCGATGTAGATTATGTCAAGGTAAATAGTTGTAACTTCATCAAATCATAAAATATCTGTCAGTGTTTTAATAATGCAGTGTGTTAAGTACATTTAAAAATTTAAAAGTAACGTCTTTATTGAAATATTTTCTTTTTGTTGACAACCAATTAGTTTTGCTATTAAATTTTGAAGTCATACATAACAGAATTGCTTTATATGTTTTTATTATATCAACTAAAGATTCTGCCTTTCTCAATGAAACCTTTCGGTTAACACGTTTTGTAGATATTAAACCTCATGCTAATGTTTTATATCTCTGTATAAATATTTAAACTTTCTCTGTAACTACTGTACAAACTTACAAGATACATTTTTGGTAGTACACATATTTCACAAAAAGTCAATGTTTGTGGAGGACTTTATTTTCAAATTTAATTTATATTTTTGTCTACTGCTTTTGTTTGTTTAAAAGATATAAGTGGTTGGAAATAAATATGTTTCACATGTTGAATCAGCATTGTACTAACAAAATTATTAAATACTGTACCTACTAAATAGTTGGGCTTTATTTTCTGCTGAAAAAATGCTTGAGACCTTAAAAAAATTTCATTCATTTTGAGGCTTTTGTGGACATTTGGTGGTTTAAACTAATCTACATTTATTTAAAATTATTTAAAACAGTTTTAATTCTAAAGTTTATTTAATTTAATTATAACAGGACTAACTTGATGCTAGAAAAGACAAAAATAGTCAGAACGGACTTAGCAACAACAAGATATGTGATCTAGTTACAGTTTCTTTGTTTTTAATAAACCTGTTTAATGGATTACTTAATTAGTTTGAGTTGTCAAAGTATAGTTTGGAATACCAAACAAATTCTTTACGATAAATGTAAATTGGGATTGTCAAAAATTTAAAGTATCTGAAAATTCAGATTGTCTGGATTTGGTTCACTGAGTTTAAAAGAGGTTATTTGTACAAGCTCGTCTAATAATAATATATGGTTCAAACTCTTGAAATCGTTTGGACACAAAAATAGAAAAATAATTACCAGCAATTGAAAACCCCTCCAAATTCAGTTCAACATACAAGGTCAGATAACAAAGAAAACTATCCTCAATCAGTTTCTAAAATTATTCATAGAATTGGGGGAGGGATGAGGGATAATGTAGAAAAATGGGTTTGGGCCCAGCAAATAGTGTGACTGTAAATAAGAAAACCAGGCTAACATTTCATTACTTATATATGAACAGGGTTCTCCCTACCCAATATAGATTTATCGAGACTATCTTCGTGCTATTTACCTTCAAATTCTAAACCACCAAAAATCGTGGTGTTTATTCAGTTTTAATTCAGTTATATGTGAAGACGAGCCATTATGTTTGGCCAAACTGTACGTATTCTTTGACTTACAACTAGATTGGATTTATAATGTTACAGTCAGTACTGTATCTCTCTTGCGTTATGCAATATGTTTATTTAAATAATTAACTATTGTTAAATAAACTTTTCGTTTTATTTACTGTATTACCTTTGCTTTCGTTACTATCCAGCTATTATTACTATACAATTTGTGCAGTTTTAATTGACTTTTACTTCACAATGTTTTTTTACATTATGAGATTTGGATTTTCGGAATACTAGTGACATGGATTCGAATAAGAAGAGTTATAATGTGTTTTTGTGTTACAATTGTAATCCGATGCAAGTGGTTATAAACTTTATTAATATTATATTGTTATTTTAGACACAAAAAGACCTACAATCTCTACCTAACTGGGAATCCAGGCTTGCAAGAACAACGGAACTACTGACCGGCGTCACACCCTACAAAGCACAAGACTTGGCAGTAGCAGCGGAATCATTCTTTAAGAAACTTGTTGTAGCAGATTCCTACCAACCCAGTAGCAAAGTCATAGGTCCCGTCACTCTTGTGAGAGCTCAGGACAATTACGTAACTCTTGGAAATGACTACGGACTGACACCAGTAAGTTTCAGTTGAAGATTATATTTGATTTAACTTTTTTCTTGATTGTTTTATTACCTTAAACTAAAAAACAGATCTGTTTGAATTATTTACCTAATAATTTTCATGCAAAATTATTCAGCTGTTTTCTTAAACTCATGACTTATAACATAACCTACTCTATTTGTCAATTAACTCGATCTTCAAAACCTTCTTTTTTTGTTTGTAGTTCCTTGTTTTGATGATTTCTTGGTTGCATCTCATTAGCATAGTGTTTGGGCATTTGATGACTTACACTGATTAATGGGTGTAATTTTTACTAAACACTCCTACATACTATACACAGTTATAGGCTAATTTTTTTAAAGCTATGCATGATTTTTTTTTGTACACACATGAGTTTACCTTCATGTTTTGTTTAGTACATGTTGCATTTGTTTTCTTTTATGTATAAGTGTATAGTAGAAACTAAGTGCATTAATCAGTACAAGATAACATTATTGGTTTGAAAATATGCGACTAACAGGCAAATTTCACTCAACCAAGAAAAAACTAAACCAAGGATTGCGAGCAACACCAAACAAAAGATATTTATTGAATCAAACTAGCCTAGTAAGGCACTAGTTACAGAAGTTGACATGTGTTTTAGGGGCCTATTACACTATTAAACATCCAATTTCTTTGATCAAAGCGATCTTTCATCAAAGTTTGCCGAATCATTGACATGTTGTAAAATTTTCAAAAAAGAAAAAAAAAAAATATTGCATGCATTTGTAGGTAACCTCCTGACTTTAAAATATTAAGTATTTTCATATATTCATATTCCTTGTGTTCCTTTCCTTTTATATTATAATATGATGGCGAAATTTGAGTTTTGAAGCTGTGAAAACATTAATTTTAAAATACGAAAAATAAGAGTGTTTGTGGGACTTTCACACTAGTGCCTACAAAAACCGTGATGCATGAAATAAATTATAAATGACAGTGAACATTGGGGTATTGGTGACAAACTGTAGACTAGAGTGACTTTCTCCTATGGCCAAAAAATGGAGGTGGCACTCAATCATTCTTCTACACTTATTGATTTTCAAAGAACTATATCTCTTCTTTGAATAAAAGGAGTAATTTTTGTGCGAATAAAAAGATAAAATCTTCTATATTCATTTTTTTAAACCGTTATACGAATCACGATCTTTCAACTGTAATTCTTTAAGTTCTTCTTTTCTCCGGTGTATCCATAGTCGGTCCCACTATTTTTTTTCATTTGTTCCTCTTTTTTATTGTAGCGCCATGGTTGGATAAGCACTTGATGCAGCAGCAAAACAAGTCAACATGTCAACATTACTCAATCCATTACACCAACTGAAATCCACGAATAAACCGAAAACAAAACTCCAAAATATATCTAGTTAATGACACAGTTAACCAAAGAAATTTTGACAAGTGTAATATGTTTTCTTTGACACAACTTTGTCAAATATTTGATAAAAGTTTGACCATATATTTGAAAAATAACATTGATAGTGTAATATGCCCCTTAAAAACATTACTAATAAAATAATGAGTGGATTAATGATGGTACCGAGAGCTACTGAAAGTTAAATTCTTGGGGAGCGAAAGAGGAAATAATTTAGACTAGTGGACCGGGCAATGCTTCGCTATTGCTTGATTTACCTAACCTAAAATTATATTCAGTTTTTGATCCAAATCAGTTGTTGATCAAAATCAGCTGTTGATCAAAATCAGCTGTTTTAAGCTTTTCATACGAACAGCTGTTTTTTGTGCCCCTGATAAAATCAAAAGAAATCTTTCTTCTTCTTCCTTAAGATTGACCTTCCATAAGATTAACATGGCAACTTTGAGGGCCACTGGGGCGAAGCCCTTAACATACATTGAGCTCATTTTAAGGGAAGCACAACTTCAGAGTGAGCTCTGTAAAATGACACCAAAAACATCAAAATCGGTTAAAAACTCTAGGAGGAGTTCTACTCACAAAATAACCCCTAGCAAATTAATTATGTATAGATCAGTCCAATTAGATCAGTACACCTGTTTCTAAAAATAACAATTTGTCTTTGCAATCCACTTACTGAATTTTCTTAATCATTTCCTATTTTAATGAGGATTAGTTTGTATTTTCAAAATATTAACTTAATTACTTAAAACACAAACGTTTAACAAAAAGCCATATTTTTTAAAAATTACCATTCTAAATGAATTTTTTAGTCAATGTAGCCTAATATAACTGCATATAAAATAAATGAGCTAATCAATGACAAACACAGTTTTATAGACTTTTAATCAGAATATAAAATCTTTAAGTACAATAAATATTAAGAAGCAATGAATTTCTAGGGAATAGTTTTGTATGTATAGACAATCTTCCATCTCCCATACCTATTGGAATATGCGCAACATCTTCTGGTGGCAGCACCTTAGTACTTTTTGGGAACTTGTATACAAAAAGACAACTATTTATTTCAATTTTAAATATTATATTATTTACTATTTTCAATATTAATAATTTTTTAATTTTTCAGATTTGCAAACTACCTGTAGAAGTCCATGCGCTTAAGGGCAATCACAGAGAAATCCTAAGAGGCGACAGCGTGGAGAAAATAGCACAAATTTTGACAAAAACAATGAACAATGTTTAAAAGCACACAAACTATAAATGTCTGTTTGTCAATGTCTGATGGTAGATTATTACCATTAATATAAATCGAGCAACCATATTTTGCTTGTTTCAAAAGGCTCTTAATTATTTATTATAAATCACTTTAAAAGTCATAAAATAAATAAAAGCCTTATTGAGACTAGTAAAAGCTGAAATTTCATTTGTGACATTCAGGGTTACTGTGCGGTCATTGTGATATGTAAAAAAAATATATATATATTTGTTCTTTTTTTACTTCTAGGTTGTGCATTCTGTATAAGGTGATTTTTTTCATCTATTTGTATGTATTTTGAACTAAATTTCTTCCTTGCCATTTGTTACATTTACCAAATTTTTGGTATTAATTATGAAAAAAGTCCGTTATATTTTTCCACACTGCCCGAATCTCGTTAAACGAGTGTGCCAAGAAACAAAATGACAGCGCCACCATTCCAGTTAATTCTTTGTAATATTTTTTTGTTATTGTTTATTTATAAATATGTATATGTAGGGAAAATATCAATGCATTTGTGTTACTCTGTAGATTTAGTGATTGCCAGGGACTAAAGTGATATAGGATCGATTTCATTTGCAACTCATGATTTTCCACTATCTACGTCAAATGTTGTTATTTATGTTGTTTCGTTGTGATTTATTTTGTATGTATGCTAGTATGAATGGAAACAATAATACCAACATGTTTATTTTAGACGCAGTATTTGTGGATCAATGTGTATACAAAATAAAAAAGTTAGACAATTTTTGTTTTTATACAGTTTAACGAAATAAATCAAGATTTGTTATATGAACAAAGAAAATTATAATTTGTAACATCACAATGCAACAAAGTTGAATGCCTGTGTAAACAATAAAAGACTAAAACTTGCATTATACTGTACTTCTTGCAGAGGTGTTTTATTCTTACACATTTTACCCTGGTATTTATTTCATTTTATTTAGCAAATTATACCTAACAATTGGAAAAATTGATCAAGTTAAGGATATTCCGGACAAATTTGAACATAGTTGTAGCATTTGGGTAAATGTTGGCTTGATGTACATACTCTTTCCTTTGTGAGATCATAAGCTTAGATGGAGGTTGACTATGTCAGGATTTTAGCTGCTTTGAGCAACTCAAAAACAGAAGCTTTTATGGCTTTACTTGGGGAAATAAAAGCAGGGTTACTAAAGTTTCTATTATTGGAAAAGAGATAAAAATCTTTATGCATTTTAGTTCTGTTATTTGAGGCATAAAATATATTATGGCTTCTCTTCCCAAAAAATAGAATGTATCGTTTTTGTTTTAAACTGCTTTATTTTGATGTGTTAAACACACTTACTTTAAAACATATTTAAGGACGAAGGTCTAAAATTTGACATTGTGTGAAAATAAATGTCAAAGAAAAAGGATTTATGTACTTTTTTCGTAGAATGAACCATTTGGGAAAAAACGTGCTGCAAAGTTCCACACAAAGCGTATGTTCCATTTGATACAGCAAATCCATACACATTTTTATCAGTATAGCTGTTTGAAATAGGAAAAAATATAAATATTGGCTATGCGACAAAAGTGAAGCAGTTCACACACATAAAAGAAGGGCCCTCATTATGCCTACGAGCAACCCAAGTAGCAAACCAAAGTCATTTGGTCATATGAGAAGTTCTTCTTTTACGTGATATACTTAAAACTCTTATCACATAGCCAATATTTATATTTCTTTTACTTCATATTTCAAACAGCTAGCCCATACATTGAAAAATTGTGAAAAAATTTGTATAAATGAGCTATCAAAATTTAGCAAGCCTTGCACAGAAACTTTGCACCACGTTTTTTCCCAAATGGTTGGTTCTACGTAAAAGAATATATGAAACCTTTTATTGCCCGATATTTAATTGTCTTTCATTTTGATAACAACCTAAATTAGCCTAAACAAGACAATAACTTAGACGTAAATTTTTAACTTTTGACTTATACGAGGGCTGTCCAGAAAGTAACTTACGTTTTGAAAATAAAATCTAACCAAATCACAAAAATAAGTTCTATTATATACATTTGAAAGGGACAATCTTAAACTATTTTTCTACATAGTCGCCAATCAAATTGAGGCATTCAACATAAAATGAACAAGCTTTTTAATTCCGTCTCTGTAGAAATCTGCTGCCTTAGATTTCCACCACTGGTTTACTAATGTTTGTGGCTATCCTGGCGATGGGTGGGGCGATTTGGCGTGGGATTCTTCAGTCAGTATACATCATGCTGTCATAGCGTGTGAACTGTGATTCTTTTCACTTTGCTGTTGTGAATTATTGAAATGTACGCTTCAATACGAAATCCGTGAGTGATTCGGTTTTTACTGGCAAAAACCCTATACTAATTGAAATTCATTGGCAACTTATTGAGGTGTATGACGACGTAAAAGTGAGTGAAGGTGGAGTGAGGCAGTGGTGTTTTCAGTTTTAAAATGGCCACACCAATGTTCATGATAAGGACTGCAGTGTCGGCCTAATCTTGTGAATGATCAACAGATGATGAGAAACTTAGTGAAAGTCGCCGCTTTACGATTACGTAATTCTTGCTTCATTTCCTCCAAATTTCACGAAGTTTACTGCATGAAATTATTATGGAAAAGCTTGGTTATCGCAAGTTTTGTGTAAGGGGGTCTCAAAAATCTTGTCAGAAGACCACAAAAAATAGCATCTTCACACAAAATAGCTGTAGTATAACTAGATCAAGGTTTTGTCGTTTATACGCGTTTGTGAATGCTTTACGGCAGCGGCTTGTGTTTTTTGTTTAAACTTTTTTAATTATATAAGGTGTTTTAAGTAGAACAAATACATTATTTATAATGGCTACAAAATCAATAAATAAACCTAAAGGTGGTTCTGTTTGTGCGTTTTCAACTTGCATTTATTATTATTATGGAAAATAAGCAAAACAAGAAGGAGCTCAAACATATCACTGAGCTTGGGCAGACTTGTTGGAGAGACTTGAGTATCCTGAAGGCATTATTCTGCGGAACCCATCCGGAATTGATGCTATCAGTTTATAAGGGGCTTATTCATGCAAGGCTTGAATATTGCTCCTTTTTGTTTTGCCATGTGGCAAAAAAATGGAGATATAAGCTTGATATCATTCAGAATGCTGCAATCCAGTTTTGTCTAGGAGCCCATAAATCAACACCAAATCAACCATAATCAATCATAAAGAAAAAAAAAATAACAAGGAACAACTAATACATCTTTTCACAAGTAGGCCTGGATGTTTTTTGTTTCTATTGTAATAGTAAATAATATAATCAATCTCACTTACTTATATAATATGTAATTACAATTTTCTTTTGACTTAATATTTTGATTTAAGACTATTTTTTGAATTAAAATTGTAGAAAATAACTTTTTGTCACAACAATTTAACTTAATGAGTCTGTTGAATAAAAAATAAGCAAAAGCTATAATTTAAAATTTTAAGTCATTAAGCCTAAGTCACTCTTTGCTACTTTACTAGCAGCTATTGAAGTAGCGGCTACTAAATAGCTAGTGTGACATAGATAGTAGCAGCTATTAACAGTAGCGCACTAGTCAAAATTCACTAGCATCAAGAATCGCATGGTTCAATTTTCCGAGATACTAATTCGGGCGAGTGAGTCACGTGACCAGCTAGCAAGTAGCAACCTGTCACCCAGTAGAAACGTTAAATTAGTTGCAATCAAAGTATGCTAACTTAAATTGATGCTAACCATTAATTAATGGTGTCAATCTAAGAATACAAGTTATTCAGGAAACATTATTTCTGCCACTGTAGTACTTTATTTAAAATAATTTTGAAATAATGATGACACGAAGTGTACAGTAAGAATAATACAAAATACAACAAATGTGGAAGTAAATATTAACAATATATAATATGACAACCATTTAACTGAGGTAGTGAACAATAACATACTATAACTAACGTAAGGCACTGTATAAATGAATACTGTACAAATAAAATAACAGAATTCATTTATATGTTTCACAATATAAATGAAACAAAACTTAGCTAATAACAATGCAATAGAATTGAAAGAATTAACATGATCTTTTTTATCACTGTGGTTACAACAATAATGGAATGGCAACATTATAGTTTACAGGAACAGCAGTCACAAACACAACTTTCTGATAATTAAAAAAAATGTTATACAAAATTGTTTAAGGGCATTAAAATAAAATGGTTTACCTTTTACTTTTACGATATTTAAATAGGCCACAGTAAATAGTAATTTCAGTCTCTTTGGTACAGATCCCGGCGCGAATGCTGGCATTTGGACTGTGGGCTACTAACCATACTAAAAACATCAGTATTCCTGTCACGGGTAGATAAACCAGTTCCATGTTCCAATTTTATGTGATTATCTCTAGAAAAATGAACATAAATAATGTAATTAAATTTACTTTTGTAACCCTTTCAAGAGTGAGGTGACACCACCAGTTCGTCGAAAGAATGAATCACATTAGAAAGCGGCGTGGGAAAATGTTTTTTGTCTCCACTTAAGCCCTTTCCTCACACCCCTCGCCTAACACGCCCGGACAAGGTCAAGTGCCAGCATTCACGCCGATATCTTTAGTAATCGAATTAAATACTTTTGGTTTAACTTCTATTAAAAGAAGTTAGAAGCATGTTATTTCCTGAAAACATAAACTCAGTTTTTTTTTATAACTCGGTCTGTTAATAGTACCTACCAAATTTATAAAATAATATGGTGGTAACTTATCGGTAATAATATATATCACAACAATTTAACAGGAGGTAATGAACAATAACATAATAATATATCTATGACTTCATCCTTTTGACTTAAGTAATCGAATTGTAAATGTTTTTTTTACATCAATTAAGAATATTAAGTAATTTTAGATTTATAGTTTGGAGGAATTTAGTAAAAATTTTTTTATTGTATAGGGGTAGCTGCCCTATTTAAATATTTTTGGTACTAATATGTGTAAATTGTGAAATCTTAGTAAAATTAGTTGAGCAGTTCTTGAGAATATAGAACAAGTAAGAGGATTATTATTTAATTTTAAAGATAGTTATTCCATTTCATCCTTTTTACTTAAGTAATCAAATTGTAAATAGATTTGTATAACCCTTAAAAATAGTATTACATAATTTTAGCTTTATAGCTTGTATGAAGTTAGTTTAATTTTAATTTATTGTATAGGGGTAGCAACCCCTTAGACTGAATTAATTGTAACGTCTAAACACTTCTGGAATGATATGAATAGTATGCATTTTTAGCAAAATGGTCAAATAGTTTTTGAGCCTATATAGGACAAAGAAACAAACACACAGGATCCGTTTACCATACAGGGAGAGTGTCTATTTAGAGTTCCACATGGGCCATGTATCATTGTGGATTTAACAATTTCAATCAGGGCAGGATCAAGTTCGGGGTCAGGAATCTCAGCTTTAATGATATTGTCAATATCTGAAGGCATGATACTGGTTTTGAGCCTCAGCAATATGAGGGCGTGAGGCAAGCCTCGCTTCTGCCATTCAACAGTGTACATGCAACACCTACTTGGGCCAAAAGTGCAACCTTTTGTCAAAAGATGGACCATTTTCCTAACTCTAATGTGAAATATTCTAGCAATCAAATCATGTCTGTCGTGGGGTTTTTGACCTTCATTCAAGGAGACTTCTAATTCAGTCCATTTAAGATTGCATGTAAAGGTAATAAACAGATCAGGGCGGCCATAGTGACGTACTTAAGTCATGGTGTCCTGAGTTCGTTCATGCATATAACGGGGCCCACCTGTAAAACTTGAGGGTAGCACAATCATTTTGCCCAAATCTGATACTTGACCATTACCCTTGCTGATAGCATCCCGCAGATGCACATAGTTTTCAGTACGCAGTTTTTTTTGGTTGTGTCTAATAAAGTTTAACCGTTCTGTCTCTATCTTAGTGTACATGTCAACCAAAAACTGGTTTAAAAGACTGCGAAATAATAAGATATGATTTTCTTGGCCCTTTCTCTCCATTATACGGTAAGACTAAAAATTAGATTTGGAAACTGTTTTCTTCAGAGAATCTTTAGTATTTGGATCACGCTGCGGGAGGTTTACGTAGTAGCCGTCTTCTCCACGGCAGAACATAAGAGGATATTGGAGAGCATCATAAGCACGGTGTGTTTCGCTGACCCGAACCAGTTTAGAATCTCTTCCGTGGAGCACGATGTCCTACTTCTCAAACTCCTGACCTACGATCACAGAGCCACCTCATTGGCTGTTGGGGCATTAAAGCGACTCTTATTCCCACATACAGAAGTCCTATTTGCTTGAATAACAACACTAAATTCTTCATCCTCCGTAAAATTTTCCATAGCAATTTTAAAATCCTGTATATAGGTGTTGTGATCATGAAGCATTTGTTGAAGTTCACTCACTAACCACGGTTTAAGGAGTAGGAAGAGATTTGATATGATATTAGCCTCTTTCTTAACATCGCCAACGAAATAAATCTGAAGAAATGAGGGATTTTGCTGAGGTAAAGGTAACATACTTCCGATCAAGTGATAAACTTGCCCTTAAACTTTGAATGTTGGCATAAAATTCCCCTCCTTTACTTCTTTTGCACCGAATGATGTCAGTTGGAAACAGCTGTTATACTTTCTGATATTCGCTAAGAAGTTTTTAGATGCAGGGTGATTGTTGGTAAGTAGACTATGAAGAGGCTCAGGGGGTGGCTGGAGAAGTGGTAGTTGTACCTTGCCGTTATCGCAACACAGGCCGGGACTTTCCTCCTTCCACTTACCAGCCTCACACCATTTGCAAATTAATTGCTAGGGGACCAAGAACGACCATTTTATTTCATCTTTGCTGTACTCAACGTTTACATCATATTTAAAACCCGACATTGATTTTATGGTCCAAGGCAAAATGTTAATGTTTCGTCTTTTTTCACTGTATCTTTTAACAGCTTCTTTATTTAATTCGGGACGGTTTTTATCGTACTGCGAGACTGCTGCTCTATTTATATCTGGATGTCCCTCTCTATACTTTTTTACTGCGGATCGGTTACTATATGGATTTTTTTCTCTATATTTTTTTACGGAGGTTCGGTGTACTTCCGGATTTTGTTCTGTACATTTTTTTACAGATGATCGGTTTACTTCGGGATTTTTGTTAGTATATTTTTTTATGGAGGTTCGGTGTGCTTCCGGATTCTTTTTGTAAATTTTTTTACAGCGTCCCTATGTTTCTTTTTACGGTTTGTGTTTGTAAATCTCTTTCGTTGTTTTTACCTCTTGTCTTACTGATTTCAAGTAGTGCAGCACTTTGATCTGACTCTGTACTATCAGGAGAACGACAAACTTTCACTGAAACTATTGGTAACGGCTGGATATCTTCAGTAGATTCTGCCTTTTTTTATCAACCTCCTGAGCTTCTCTATTAAATATACTTACGCGACAAGTAAGTGAATAAGTGGGAAGAGGGTGCGACTCATGTTGAATGAGGGAGTCAAAGTGGCCATGCATTAGCTCTCCAGTAAATCTCATTCTTTTTATCCCCTGTTCATTCTCGCCAAACTTTGCAAATAGGGAACCATTACAAAGTTTATATGTATTCTTTATATATTTAAGTTTATGATATATTTCGCCAGCAGCCATTAGCTCATAGGTTGTACCATAAGTTTGAGACTTGAGCATCTCGCCAAGATACTCTGGCTTAGTTCGGTAAAAGTCCCCTGTCGCCTTCATAGTGTAGAGTTTTAATCGGCGCCAGTTATCGGACACGTGTTGGACAACTCTCGCCCGCACCTCAGAGCCAAATGAATCAGTGCCATGTATCAAGTAGGCAAGTGAGGAAAACAAACATTCGCCGTCACCCCTGATGGGCACCACACGGTGAGGAAGAAGTACCCCATCGACATATACACTCTCCATTGTAAATAGTAAATAAAACCTACAGAAAAAGACGCAAATACAGATATAGAGATGAATAGAATAAAAATATAATACTGTGGAACTCAAAGTGCGACAGATAATCAGAAAAAATTGAACATAATATCTCAGTTAATAGAAGAATAATACATCCGACCAGTGCAGAGCAATAGGAATGAGTCCTGGGTCGTCAGTCGTTGGTATGTGAGAATCTAAGCAATTAAGGAGCATTGAAAAGCGTGGTGTAGCATAGCGATTGGAGGAAATTAGAGGTGGGAATGGTAGGGAGTGGCCAATCATTGTCTTAAGGAGCGTGCCACGCCATGCTGTCTGGAATTGTATGCCTTGAATACGTGAGAGTTTATGTTAAGTTGTTTTAAATTTAATAAAACAAAGTGAATCTATTAAATTAATATTAATAGTTTTATGGGGTTGTTACTAAATTTTTACTCTTTAGCAGAACGTGACGAAATGTTGAATGTTAAAATGGGTTGATTTTTCATATGTATCTTGTAAGAAATAAATGTAAAAAATTTCAGCTTTCTAGCTTTAAGGAAAGTATAAAAATTAATATTTATTGTTTTAAGGATTGTTTTTACATTTCCACCCCTTAGCAAAACGTGACAAAATGTAAAACTGGTTTATTTTATGAAAAAACATTGGATTGTCAGACGGAAATACAAGGTAATTAACCTTTCTAATATATTCATTTATTTTATATGTGTAAGAAACAAATGTACAAAATATAAGCTCTGTAGTTTTAAGGAAAGTATAAAATTTTTTGTTTTAGGGGTTGTATCAACCCTTAAAGACCAATATTTTAAAATCCTTTCTTTGTGTGCCTCTAGCGCCTATGAGCAATATGTGTACCAAATTTCAAGTTCCTAGGCTACATGTTTTTTGAGATTATCTATATAACAAACAATATTTATAATTTTTGGTGTTGGTTCAACCCTTAAAGGCTAAATATTTTAAAATCCTTCATTAGTGTTTTAAATGTTTTAATGTAAACTGCAGAACAGCTGTTTAATGTAAACAAAGTAGACGTTTTTAAATTCTCATGTATTACTTATGGGGATTTTTCTTTTTTCGGGGACCTCAAAAACCCCTTAGTTTTTAATTTTAGAAAAAACTTATATTTTTCCCTTGTTCCTTGAATCGATACCTTTAATTTGATACCTCTCCTCCCATCATCCTCCGATTTACCAAATTCGTACAATTTTGAATCTAAAATTTCGCTTACAGAATTATATATAAGGATAGATTAGTTAATTTTTGTATTTGTTTGCTTTATGTTGGTCAATCTAACCTAAAAAAGCTGTTGGTTTTGAAGAATAATAAACTGATAAGTAAAGCTGCTAAGGTCTGTCAGTATTACATTATCAAAGTTCTTTGTCAAAGATCTTTGACCAAATTTCTTTGATGAAATATTTAATAGTGTAATATCATTGTATTTGGATAACCTAATTTTTATTCATGATCTATGGTAATATGCAATCTTTTATCAAAGTTGACTCACGTTAAATTTATTTGTCAAATATTCTCTAGGATACAGGCCCAGAGATAATATTACCAAGGCCTAAGGTTCATGACGTGTTGCTATAATAATTATATATAATATGCTTTTTATACGAACAGCTGTTTTGTGCGCTTTGGTCTTGAGGCCATACAAAAGAGGCTGTTTTTTTTTCGAAATTTGAAACTTTTCTTTGTAGACCTAGTTCGGGCTATTACGAACATATTAAAACAAAAAATAGCCAAATTGGTCCAGCCGTTCTCAAGTGATGCGCTTACAAAGGAACAGCAATTCATTTTTATTATATAGATCATATCAATAGCTTGATAACTATTTATAAAATACATCTACAGAAGTTAAAGTGGCAATTTACTGTCTAGTGACGGTAAGTCGACTGTAGCTCATTCTAGTCGTCAACAAAATAACAATTTTTAAAGTTTCAAGATCATTGCATCCTGTCGTGAAACATTGACACTACTTGAACTTGTGCTTCAAAAATCTCTCACAAAATAATGCATTAGGTGGCCTATCTAGAAGGTCCATAATCAAAGCTTAAACG
The DNA here is from genome assembly GCA_018207615.1 of Philaenus spumarius. Classification (NCBI taxonomy): domain Eukaryota; kingdom Metazoa; phylum Arthropoda; class Insecta; order Hemiptera; family Aphrophoridae; genus Philaenus; species Philaenus spumarius. The sequence continues at coordinate 175,547 of JAGFPH010001822.1, forward strand.
CCGCACGTCATTTGTCATTTTTTGTCACCGGTCTGATTGATTAATTGATTATAAAAGGTCCATAATCAAAGTTTGTACTTTGTAGTTGTACTGATTATGTACTGCCGGATTGTACGAAAAAAGTTCTTAGTGAACTTGACTTGACTATCTAGAGTGAAATCGATTTGTATGTTGAATTGAGAGGCATCAAAATACGAAGTTTTTACTCTGTAATTTGCACATATTCTTTACAAGAGAAGAGGTAATGTTGGTTGAAAATAATACAGGTTAAAATAATAAATTACCGTATCATAAGTAATAATAACTGTATCATGGTATTTATGTATCAATATTTTATTTTAAAGATAAACATTAAGTTGAGGTTATGATAATTTCTGTGAAGAAGTTTTATTATGTCACTACTTGTGAATTAGGCCTAAGTTGATGGTAAATTTACTATGACCCTAAGACGACCTTTTTTTAGGAAGTAAAGAGTAGTGCTGCCAACATATTATCGAGTCTTTTTTAAAAATGGCTTAACCCTAGAACTCTGTCAATGTTAATTTTTTTGCAACGCCAAGCCATTTCGGTGTGTGTGCAAGCAAATTTAAAAAAAATCACCAAATATAGTAATTCTATCCCAATCCAAAAGTGTTGCGTGACTTTATTGTAGAGAAACGTTAAAAGAATTCATATATGCAATTAAAAAATTGATTGATGTAAAATTGTAAAAGTTATTAGCTCAAGAAACAAAAACTGTTCAGTAGCGAAAGGAAAAAGTTCAACTTTAGGCCTACATAACAATTTTTGTAATTGTTCGTAAGCGTAAAAGAGTTTCGTAATTTAGTTCTAAATAGAACTGTATAAAAACATTTATCAATTTCAAAATTATTATTTTTAAAACAACAGTTTTTACGTTCCAACTACAAGGGTGCTAACAAAACTAGGCCTCATTTTAAACGTTATTTATTAATATTTGCTTTTCCCAAAAATGAAATATTATTACAATAAAGTGTAGATAATAAATCAAAGAAAAGAACTGTATACATGTCTTTTCTTAGTTCACAAAAGTGTTTGAATAATCTCTACTTGAATAATAAAAGTGAGGAAAAATGTCTGAACTTGCCATCCTTGCTACACATACAAAGAAGCGCCTAAGTATGTGCCTATCTATTGCATGTTAAACAAGTCCGTTAGGTTCAAATTTCAAACTTGGTTTGAGACCGTGAAAACACAGACTTTCCCACGGTCCTACACAAAAAACCTGTCTAGTAACCCATATTTGTTTCAAACTAAATGTTAGCTTGAATCATTCTCTACAAAAAGGTAGCAAAAGATTTCTAAAACTAGAACGATATCACCCGTCTTTCACGTGTTTTAAATAAGGCTGTTTATTGGTTGGAAACGTAACCAATGCAAGGGTCTACAAAACGATATCACCCGTCTTTCACGTGTTTTAAATAAGGCTGTTTATTGGTTGGAAACGTAACCAATGCAAGGGTCTACAACACGTCCCTTATCTATAGATATATTTGACGGAATTTTGATTGGCTGGCTACTTTATTTAGAGGGAATTGTAACAAATCGAACGGTAGGCCTATATAGATTTAAGTCAGACAAAGAACTGGGCGAGCTGTAGACAGAGAGGAAAGATGTCTTATTTCGTTAAGTTTTGGGACAAAATCCACGCGTCAATTGAGTTGTACAAAACTAATAAACTGCAACGGTGATTACGTATGTAAATAGACGTTTTAGAAAAACCTTGTAAATACAAAAATTAAAGTTTAAATCATTTCCTTTCAAACGGTTTTAGATTTATTGCGATTGGATGATTTTGAGTGGGTGAAATATTCAATACAAGTTGAGTTGTCACAGACTACACAATTCACTACGGCAGGGTGTTGAGACCACTCAATTTGAGTGGTCTGACAGTTAGACGGGTAAACAGGGAATAATCTATAAACAAATGCACATGTACTAATACACACATATATGTATTATTATTGGTTTGTTAAAGAGTTGTGACAACACACAAACAAAAACATTGAAACAAACAAAAACGTAAATTACACGTTAAAACTACGTAAACTGCGTAGAAAGATTGCCAGTTTAAATTGAACTATTTACAAGAAATTTAATGTATCTTTTTCCAAAGACTTCAATTTGTTCAAATAATCTTCATTAAGTGGAATACATACAACAAAATACTGCCAGCAACGAAAGTGTTAAACGGTCCCTTTAACCGGGAACATTTTTAAAGGACCATGATAGTACATTGTTTTGAATCGGTTCGATTTTTAGGAGAAATGTTGATTGAAATGTTTGTTTTGGAAGTTTATTGAGCAGTAGATTTTTACACATTGTTTTTGACAGTAATTACAAAAAATTTCCATTTTTAATGAGTGCCAATTTTCAAGATAAAGGATGTCGAACTATCGGGTCTGCCGGACAATCGAGTGCCGGATTATCGAGGTCTTACTGTACATTGATACAACATTGGGTTCTTCTAAACACATTGAATCTTGAACATTGATCGACATCGAATATCCATAGGTTGTAGTTGAAAGTAAGATGATTACAAAATGAAAACATCCTGTGACTGGAAATTGTAAGTTAATTTATAGATATGGTATATTCAGGTTTTTTTAGGTTGCAACCATGCTGTGATTGAGAAGAAGTAGTAGTAGTATTCAACAATTTTGCCTTCTATAATTTTATCATTATTTAGTGCTTTCTGAAAATATACAAATTTCATGTTTTGATTGATGTTAGCTTATTATACAATTTGTATAATATATATATATACCGGTACATAGTTTATTACTTAGGAACTAAATTATATTAAGCAGTGTAACATCTGCTTATCAGAAACTAATAACAAGTTATTTTGAGAAAGAAGTTCTTTGGCATGTTTATTCAGGCTGTTTGTCACAATATTTCACTTTAAAATATCAACAAAAAGTGTAGTAAGTATTTGTTAATTGCAGTTTAGAAAAATGCTTACGTCTTGAGACGGAAGGGTAGTGCCGTTGTCGAAATCTGGTTTGTTTCCGCTTTTTACAAATGCACTAAGAACATTGCTTTTTCATGTGTTTGGTAGAGTTAAGCGAGCGGATTTTAGTGGTGTTTTTGTATTCCCTCTCGTTCAATAATTTTTTTGTTACAGCCGTGGTTACACTTAGGCCTACCCCACCAATTTAAGTTGTGGTGTAACCACAGATACCGGGGTAAGTGGAACCAGTGTTGTTACACCTACCACGTTACTTTTAGTTGCCATTATCTTAACTTTTGGTTGGTTTTCTGCTTTTTTTGTGTATGCTTAAGACATATGACCTGCAGTAGATGTAAAATAAACGTTTAAGCCCCACGGTTGATGGTAAGACGAAAAACTTTCTACGAGTACGGGCGTTTTAGTTATAAATTAATCATGGAGGTTTTATAGGTGAATAAGTAAGCAATTCACACATAATCAATTATTTGTGTATATTGAACTAAGCAATTATTTAAATTTCTATCAAATACTTTATAAAATTGTGGATATGCCTTAAAACTTCTTTAATCCTTAATTTTATTTTACATTTTCTTATATTTTGAATTATGGCAAGGAGTCATTTAAATCTTCATGGATTCTCCTTACATCTTACTGGATATTACTGCTTGTTCTGGTGTAAATAATATTTCTAAGATTTGGTTAAAATCTACATATGTAATGTAATTTTAATCTGGGATGAACCTTCTCCGAGAACTGTCCATACACTTCAAACACAATGCTCGAACTTCTCCATCTTTTTCAACTTCACTCTCCGCAACACACAAATTCCTATAGCCTAAGTACTTTGTTTTATTCTTTCTTGCACCTGAATCAAATTCAACCAAAAGAAATTCTCTTGGTTTTACGTTTTCAACTGAAAGTGTCTTTGTTTTTACTTCTTCTACACAATGAGGAACCTCTTAAACGTCTTCTTCATCACTCGAATATATCAAGTTGTAGACGGGTTTTTTTTGAGATATTTTGTTTATTTTTTAGCTCTATTTCTTTATCATTGTTGAAGTATTTGAATTCTACTTTATTACACTTGACTATATGTTTGCTTTGTATTCCTGAGATCTTATCTACATATTTCCAAACTGCAAATATCGTCTCTGCAAATATCCTTTTCATGAACCAATATTACATCTGTTGATGTCGTGAGTTTCCTGGCGATTTCTGTAAACTGGGTAGCATTTTGCACTATGGGGCTCATTAATGCGAGAAAGTCTTACAATAGACTTTACCCAAGAAATAACTTTCATTGCTCATTCTTCATTGCTTTTCCTAATCTCTGTGGTGATTTAAGGTAGGCCTACCTTTTATGGAGAAACGTTGTAGTTTGTATGATTTTTCTTATTTTTTTATGTTCTTTCCTTCAAAGCTCTTCTTTCAATTTCTCATTAGATTCAAGAGTAGCTTTTAATTGGCTTCTTGCTTTCCTCATTCTTTCTTTGTTTTCAACATAACCTCTTCCCTGTGTTTCAGTGTGTACTTTTTGCATCTTTTAGCCATCACTCATAGGATTTTTATGTTTAGGCCTACTTAGCACTATTAGATAAATTAACTTTCATATTGAAAAATTAAAATGATGTAAATACTTCACAAGTCACAGTTAGCTTGTAACTGGATAGGTTAACTAACAAGTTGGTCAGAAACCTTAGCTACTAACTACTGTCTATCCCTCCAATTCAGATTCCCTCAAATATAATCTGTCAAATGTGATAATAAAAAATGGAGGGAAGGATTATCTAGTTATAGATTATACTAGTAATGATATTTCAAAACATCATTCTCTAAATAATTTTAACGTATACAAATAATTCCACTATTTGTCGAAGATATAAAACTGTGATATTTGACATTATTTATTTTAAAATTTATTAGTGAAAAACTTTTAAGCCCGCTTTAACATGTTCATTTCAATGTATATTTAATAAATCTTGGTTACTACTGTCTATTAATTGTAAAAATGGCAAATAAAGCAATCGGAAACTTTTGTCCCGTGCGTAACGTCCCGTGCATCACGATGCATTAAAATTTAAAATATTTTTTAATATATCAAAATATTAATTTTTTAAACAATAAAAAATTTTTGCAATAGAAAACATTTCAAATAATGAAATAAAAATTTTCAAATCAAGGATTTACCACATAAATAAATCATTTACCACATATAAATCACAGAAAAAAAAAAGAATTCACCTTACTTAGGAAACTCAGCATTTTCACCTTTAGACACAGCATGACCCAGTATCTAAGCAATGCAAATACACAAACACATGCTTAGGTGATTACGTAGGTCACGAAACTTCCAACAGAGTGCAGAGTGATGTTCTTTGAGTATGTTTAGACCAAATACAAAATATAAGCAACGTCTGTGATGCTTTATCGGTCTGTGTTTTGTCGCCAGAGCAAATGAGTCACTATCGCAAGATTCGCAAGCGTTCTCAGCGCACGGCTTACACCTATAGACACATCTGTTTCACTCAGCTGTTCCTTGTTTGTTTGTTCTGGTAGCTGACTGATATTCATCCAAAGTTTTAGTATTGTATAAGTTCTTGTATTTTTTAGTTTAGTAAGTAATTATTTTATTTTTGGACAGCAATAAGTATTGCTTTTGTGTATTTAGTTTTTGAATAATTGTAAATTCTGCTAAGTTTAGTTTGAATTTTTTTTAATTCTTCGTGTGTACTTCTTAATCAAATGAATCAAAATTTAAAAAGAACATTCAGAAAATAAATATATATTTTTTAACTCTAAATGAGCGGTAGCCCATATTTTAGCTTAGTGCTTTAAGGGTTAAATTAATTTAACTATGACTAGGGGAACTTTGGCCCATCACTGTAAGGTCCCTCTGTATGCTAGACTGATTACCAAAGTATTAAACTACATGGAGCATAGAAATGTTCTAATCTACTGTACGGTACTATGCCAGTAACGATTTGAACAAAACTTCTTAACAGCTAGGCAAAATCAATTTATTTGAAAAATGTTAATTAAAATTGCAATATTACACTTAAATTAAATAGAATAGGAAATAAAATATCATATAATAAAAATATTGAAAATAGACAAAATAGTCAAGAAGGCCCCTAAATAGCTAGAAAATAAGCTATCTGGCTAAACTAAACAAAAATGTATTGTTAGAAAAGAAAATTATAAATATTACATCAAATATATTAATAATTGAAATAAACAAATTAAAAACTAGCCTATAAAAGAAAGTTCTTTGTGTAAAATTAATGATTAAAACTTCTAAAATATGCTGGAAATTCAGTTAACTAAAATGTGTTTTAGTAGCATTTGATAAACCCCATTTTTCCATCAACATATTATCTTCAATTTTAAAGTCTCCTTGTTGTGTGACAGGAATTATTTTTTTGCTTTAATTTCTTTAAATAACACTTTTCTCCATAGTAGATTTCATCCTTCTTGTCTGGCCATTTCTGGTTGGTACCATTAATTAACACATTTCATTAACTAGATAACTGACTTGATTAGATACCAATTTTGTCTCTGTTATTTGTCGTGGATAGTATGATCCCTCATATTCAATTGAGTCAAAATCTTCCAATTTATACTGTGGTGTTTTATTAACTTCAGTAGAAGCTTTACAAGAAAAATCCTACTCTGGAACTAACTCTCCGTCCAAAACTTCCCACTGGAATGTCTTCATCAGGAAAGATGCTCAGCTCCATTTCTGGTAGTTTTTTATCAGTCTTGGAGTTACCACTTTTAGAACTAGAAGGATATTCAAATTCAGACTTATCATTACCAGATTCTTCTTTACGAGTTCTGTGGCATAATTTCTTTTTATGGAATTGATGAGTAGTTTGCTTTGTCCTTTTGTTCAAAGAATTTCCATATTTTCTTTCTTATTTTCACGTGCTTTAATACATGCATCAATGTCTTCGTATAACACACTTTTGCCAGCCTCAACTGGTATTTGAAACCTCCTTCGTTTTTTGACGGCTGTTAAATCAAAGTTTCTTAAGTCATTTAAATGATTTTTAAACTCATCTCAAATAAGAGCAGGCACTTCTTCTACAGGTCTTGAATAGAAATTAGGTTTCCAATTATCTTTTCTCTGCATGTTGGGTAGATACCTGTTGCCTTAAAACCAGCAATGATATTGGTTACTGCATTATTTGCAGCTAAATTCTACGTTTGTTTCATTATTACCCCAATGATCAATAATGAATTTAATGACAGCTTCTTTAAATTACAAAGTTCTTTCGAAAAATCTGTCGTTCGTTTTTGTTCAGGCCTAGAGATATTGAAGTCTCGTTTGTCCGTTGTATCTCTTAACGCATGTTCACAATCTTTTATAGACGACGTGGAATATTTATCAAAAATTATTGTAATATTTCGTGCATCAAATTTCACAATGCTTTGGAATAATTTCTTAGAAATATTCCAGAACTTTGGAGTAGAGGATGTTCAAAGATGAGGGAAAAAGAGCTCTCTCTCTCAATCTTCTATATTACACGTGCAAGGGGAGGTTAATGAACCCTAGCTATTGTGTACAAAGATTCGGATACTTACCAACGAGTATACCTGCGTCTTTTGTAGTTTGTTTTCGATATACTCGTTCATTCACATACATTTTATTTCCAACGTTAGAAAGATATATTTTGTACTTCAAATACGAATTTTAATTCCATATTTTTTATATTTTGAATAATTAATGTAACTTTCTAAGCGTATATATTTTTCAAAATTGCATCTCATAGAAATTTATCAAATGAATTAATGAATTGTTTATAAACATAATTAAAATGTAAATTATTACAAAAACCAAAAATTATATTATCAAATGACGTTTTCTGATGCATATCAGATATGGTTTTCTGAATCCACGATTTTTTATACTTTGGGGTAATAATATCACATGAAAGGTATCAAATAAATAAATAGTTTATATACACAATTAAAGTGTTAATCATTAATATAACCACAAATTATAATATCAAATGACATCTTCTGATGGTTAAAATAACAATACAGAACTTACAAATAGACCGAGATGCAGTCTGAAACTCAAACGGTGCGCGCGGAATACTTCTCTATTCTGCTCTATGTCTGTTCATCCGACTGAAGAGCGTAGTTCTACTGAACACCTGACTGACAAATTTTTTTATGTTTAATCCATAATCAAGCACCCTCAGACAAAATTTCAAGTTTATTAAAAAAGTTGCAGCTCATTTATTTATCATACATCTATTCGGACTGACTGACCAGCTCTATTCTGATATATGTCTGACTGACATTTATAACTTTTATTTATATGTATAGAGAAGTTGTATAACAATTTTCAGCTTTAGAAAATCTATTTTGTTACCCCGATAAATGATACACCTTTGATATCGCACCTGAGTCATCTGTTTTACGCTTGACTGACCGGAGCATGTTTGTGTACACATCGACTATAACTAATTGTCGAAAAACCACCCTTAGTAAACGAAAACAGTTTTTTTTTGGCTCTGGCACTTGGACTATTATGTGGAATTCAATCCAATCGTCCGAAACTACTTAAATCAATCCAGCCAGATTTTGTTATGTTCAAACAAGATCTCACTGGTGTACCAATCATCCAGTCAGACATTGTATTTTTCCCTTTAAAGATAAAATACGGAGGAAAGGAAAATCCAGATGCACTTGCACAAACATTATAGTATTTACTATTTCAGATTACTCACAGAAACGAATCAATATTGAAATATGTAGGGCCTTAATTAAGGTGTAAAATTTAATTTACGTAAAATGAGCAGATAAATTTAATAAAATAGGTCCCAGTTCTGTAACTGCAGTAATTGTTGCGATATTCGACCCAAAACGCAAAATTCGGTCTTAATAAACAGCTAATACTTTTATTTGTAAACATGGTCACATTGTTATTTCTCATTCGATTTTATTAATTAAGCTACTGTTACATTTGTACTTAAAAGGTGGATATTTTATAATTCAGTCATTTATTTTTAAAGATTTGAGATCTGTGAGTAACCTGAAACACGGGTGAAATCTTCGCCAGCTCTCTCTAACGAACGAAGCATTTCCAGACCTATGAATATATGAACATTTTAATTATTTTTGCTAGTGGAATCAGCTCAGAAAGTGCTAGAAACATTATGCAAATAACTTATTAGTTTAGTTCATAATAACTTTAAAATATTTTGTTTCTAGAGTAATTCTGGGTATTGTTGACAACTACCAAGAAATACATTTTCCCTCTTTTTTGTCAATATCTCTGTTATCCTTTGAGCTACAGACAAAATAAGAAAGCATTGTATTTGCCATTAAAAAAGTAAACTTTTTTGTCTCTTGTAAATTTTTTGTAAAGTTAGCGGTTTTTGAGATATTTCATATTAAAAATTGTAAACAGCCGCCATTTTGAAAATATTTAAAATAATGTTCTAATTTTTGGTACAGTGATAAAAGGTTACGCAACAAATAGGTAGGCCTATACAAAGTTTAAGCTCAATATCTTTTTTACTTTCAAAAATTTGAAGTACTTTGTAAAAAACACATACAGACGAAAAAATAAGCACCGTAGACCCAAGTTTATATTGTGAAATATGTTTGTCTGGATCCCAGGAACATATACACAAAAGGGTCCAGAGAGTTCGGGGACACCCTGTATATAACACATTATATATACTTTTAAGTTAAATACAATAATGTAGACTGGTTTCAACTCCAGTAATAATACAAAACTAGTTAAAATAAACAACAAATTTAATATACCACGTTTTTAAAACGAACTAAAAAGTATAAACTAATTTCTCCAACCCCAATATAGATTCCTAACCCCTTACAGATTGTTCTGAAAATTTGTAATTGTGAATTTTCAATAGCTATGAAAATACTTGTTAGGTTAAAAACGAAAAAGTGGGACGCTTGTAATTGATAATTGATGCATAAATAGTTCACCTAAGTCACTAGCAATATTATTTACCGCAAATGATATGAACTGTTGTGAGTTTTTTACACTCCTTACAAGTGCCATATCTATTGCAAGTGCCATATGTTTTAAATCTGATTACGTAAAAAATAATTCACAGCAACCTATGGAGGGCGCTGATATCCTAATTACCTCAACAGGTCTTATGTTGGCCTTGTCAAATAAATATGTGGCACTGATGGGGAAGATAATAGACCTTTTGGTGATTTTGATTTGCCTGTGTAGCCTAATACAAAGAATGCATTCTTTTTGAAATTTGTTTTAGATATTTCACAAATCACCATTTTGCATTTGCATGAGATAAGCTCCCCAGTTTGGGCAATTTGTCTACAAAACATACTTTCATCTCTCCTTGAGATAAGATCACAAGTTATTTTAGTATTTTCGCACCACCTTTTTCATTTCCAGATGAACAGTCCCGAACTTGTGCCGGGACCCGCCACCTGCTGCAATAATCCTCAGCCAAAACCCTCTAACGACAACGGCTTATATAACAACGTAATATAATACAATATAATAAAATGTAATAACTTTTCAAGATACATGTACCTTCACATATACGATTTAAATAAGATATATATGCAGAGAACTGGATGGAATTCACTAATTGACAGCCTTTAATAATAAACTCAAATTTTGGAGTGAAAAGTAGGTTTTTGGGGAGACAGCCGAAATACGCCAATTTTCAATTAGCGCTCGAGTCCCAACGGTTCTTCGGAGAAAACAACCTAAGGAATGAAATTTGTAGGAAATGTTATGTACTTTCTTTTTGAATAGGGAGGTTATTTACGAAAAGTTGATAGTTTTCAAGTTGTAACAAAAAACCGCCAAAATATGAGATTTTTTACTCGTTTTTTGCATTTTTTTAAATTTTGCGTCACGAAATTTTGTAGGCAAACTTCAGATTCGGCACTCCAAAAATCATATAAAATGGAAGAAACCAAAATTATCCCAAACCTTTCCTGCTAAAAACACAATTTGTGCCTGGGTTAATGAGTGGAGACTCCTTTTGTTCAATCTGAGAATAAACTGAAGAACTGGTGGAAGCTTCAGTGTCCAATACTTCATTCAATAGAATGTTCATTATATAGTCTTCCTGTTATTTCGACACTAAATTATACGAATTTAATATTCTCCACTCAGCTAATCTATCTCCGCCGCGTCTTTTAGTTTTCTGGATTTAGATCCCATAATACACTATGGTTAAAAATTAAAAACTAATTATTTGCTTTTGAATTGATTAACTAAACTAATATTAATAGTGTTACGGTAACTATAAAAATAAGAATTTTAAAAACACTATACAAATGCGGTAACTCTAACAATTCGAATGGTAATAACTATACGATATCTAACTAACAATACGATAAACATAATAAATTAAATACGGTATGGAGAAAGTTCAGTCTATCTATTTTTCACGCACCACTGAAGGAATTTACGAGGACAGGATAAAACAAACTACATAATTTCCTTCACTGCAAAATTTCTTCCGATCGGCACGAGGGAACATTTTTTCGGAAAAGGCCGCCTCTGTTAGGGAGGGAGACAAACACTACTCTGATACTTGCAAAACGATAGTATGAGTCATGTTATTTTAGCGGAACTGGAGTAATGATGTGGTTCTTGCCGTAGGTTTTGCTGGACATACAACGGATGACCGACATACATTGAGTCGAAGTTCGAATCGCAAGATCAATAATTTCTATAACAAAAATCAGCAATGAATTTGGTTCATATATCAAATATAACTAACCACTAAATCTTGTTAGCCGGAAAATTTATTATTAATTTGGTTCATAAGTTATAAATATATGTAGGGCCTGCAGTATGATAAATATGATTAATTGTTTGAAACGACTTAATATTTATCCGATTAAATTGTTTGCTTTTAATAATCTCCTAAGTAATATGATATAATAAACGATGTTAAATCAACTACTCGTTTACCGCTTTCTTTAAAGAACCTTCTCACCACAAACCATCTTGACAATGCGTGTAGGCTTTCGATGGCGACTAGGGAAAACGCCATCGTTGGAGGAGCCGGACTGGTGTCAAGAAGTGGTCTTACAAGAACCAGTTTCTTCGGAAAAAGGTAGGGTAAAATTTGTTGGTCTTGTCTTGAAATAATTTTGTTTTTCTTATAAAAGGTTGAAAGTTTTCATTGGTTGAAATATTGGAATATAGTAAATTTTAAAATGGATAATAATAAAGTATAATGAAAAAATTCAAATTATAATGCATGTTATTTTTAGAAATATTTTCTGGCGCAAATGATATGCGATAGGTTTCCTACGCATAAAAAGACAGGCATAGTGTTGGTTAAGTAACACTGGACCAATACTACTGGACAAATCTTAATCCTTCAACTCCTGATCATTTTTTCCCTGTCCAAATTAGGTGTCACAGACATAGACATAAGGTTTTTTTTTACATAAGTTTTTCAAACACAAACCATGATATATTATATATCAGTGTTTATAGAAATAAGCATAGAAAAATAAAAAAATGAACTTATACCTTATCAGTTGATGTCTTTTCCATGTTTATGTAACAATTTTTTCTTTCGTAAATATAAAAACTTAGTGATCTCACAGCTCTATTCCATAAAGAGATACATTATTTTTCCCTGTTAGTAAAATGTGCCAAATATTGTAATAAAACAAGAAATGTTCATTTTTAGCACTTATTTTTATTCAGGGACACAGAAATTATGAAAAACTATCATGTTGCGCTATGTACAAAACGGGACTTTTTATGGAAAAACCCATGTTTAATAAAAATAAAAAACACTAAAAAATACAACACTTCAAGAAATGAAGTTTCATCTGTGTATATTTGATAGATTGCTTTATTATGAGTAGAACTATGTAAGATTTGTGTCATATAGCTGATATTTGACGATTTTGTGGCAGATTTAGTAAGCCGTGTTTAATGCTATCGAGATCGCGATAATAGCACTGTAAACGCACCAAAACCTATCGCGATCGCGATAATCAGCAGTTGGAGGGTTAAAGTTTGCGGAGGGCGGAGGAAATATTTGAAATTAGATAGTTTGATATTTAAAAACTGAATAATATTGAGGTATAGCATCATTGACAATTTTAAAACTCGTGTTCTAAATTGGGTTAAGATAATGTAAAGATATTAGCCTAATATGCATGAGTGCTATGTAGGCCTACTATGATTTGACTTAAGATTTCAAAAATAGGGATTACAGATATTAAACAAATAGGATCAATGATAATAAGCAATAATAGTCATTTAAATAAATAATTTGTTTAAAATAGAAAGGAATAATAAAATACAACTTTTAGAATCATAACTTGTATATCTACATAGGGTTTACATGGGACCTGAATTACACAAGGGGAGGGACACTCTGTATATGAGACTTAGGAGTGGGTATTCCTTTAAAACTAAATTAATTACAGAATATAAAAATGTGTATGAGATTATAATGTGATTAGGCCAATAACAATAATTTAATGTATTTTACGTAGCGCGTTAAAAGGAAATGATACGAATCATCATAGCCCAGATCATGGGCGTAGCCAGGATATTTGGAAGGGAGGGGCTGATATAAGCTATAAGAATATATTTTTTTACAAGCCTTTTTCCGAGGAGTCTGGTGGGAGTGGGTATTTAATATTTTTAGCTGGCGTTTCTACCATACCGTAATATACTGTAAATATTTTTAAGTGTTATTAGCATTGTTTTTAATTTTGTATTTAAAAATATCATGATAAAGTGTTCACTAACCGCATTTAAATAGAGTCGTAGAACACGAACCAATATGTGGCGTACAAAACACATAATAATTACGATAACCATTTGGCTTCATTTTTTCAAAGCTTTATTTCATATAAGGAATATAATACTAGTAAAAACAAAAATACTTATTGTGTTTGTAGAAATAATAATACATTCAGGAATATTTACACTAAACGACTTAAGCCTAATGAATTAATACAAGTTCAAGTTCGTACTCAATTATAAACTGCTAACAAATCATGTCCAGTAACTTATAAATAATTAGATACATTATACAGTATGGAACTGTTCCATTATAACTAGTTTACGCACATAACCACCACTTATTTGTAAAAAAAAACTAAAAATTGTTGAAGTTTGTTTTTTAAACATAAAAATAAAATAGAAAAACAATCTAAAATTATTGTGTTAGAAGAAACATATTTAACCTTTCAAAAGTTATTAGTTTATTATACCATAGGTAGTTTTCTAGGATTGGATGAAAATCTTTTTAAAGTATCATTTTCAAAAGCATCTTTATTTTCTTTGGAAGTTTTTCTATGGACACTCATAAGACACAGTCCATTCAGACGTTGACCTGTCATTGTTGACCTAAGCCAGGTTTTTACTCTTCTCAACGTACTGAATGATCGTTCCACAGTGCACGTTGTACATGGTAGAGAAATGGCAATGAGAAGTGCCGTCTTTGTTACAGGATAAAACATGTCTGCCTCTTTCACTAAATCAGCCAAATCTAATTTTCTTAACTCATCTTTGCTCAGTTGTTTGTCTCTCCCCATGTTGTACCAAAGTTCGCTTTCAGAGTCAAAACCTGTAAGTTCATAGAACGCCATAAACTCCTTTGATTTTACCTGGAAATTAGTAATGGTCATTTCAAGCATACCGGTATTGAAAGGATGTAGAGCCAACAGGAAAAATGCTGGTGAATGCTCGTTTGAGAACCGAGTCTTCAGTGAACATACTAGCGAGTGAAAGTAGGGAATCACCAGTGACCTTTTCCAATACTCATTCGGGCTTAAAGCTGGAGGATTTGACCGATGTGTCTGCTTTTGACAACTCCTAGGGATTGCCAAGTCTTCTGCAATCTCAAAAGCACCGTCTACAAGCTCAGTGGAAACTTCATCTACATTTTTGCGATGACTTCTTATAATTTCTATAATTCTCTTGATGTGTTTCAAACACTGGACCAGATCCAGATTTTCAGCTTAAAGAGCATTGACTACAGGTTCTATTAGTACTGAGTACTTGTTTATTAGGGCAACGGCAATAATGAATTGAGATTTTGTAACTGCAGCATGTAACTAGAAAGTCTGCTTTCTTGTACTGGGATATCCTTCACCTGAAAGCCGTTCCAGTCCTTCAACAATCTTTACAAAATGTTTATAGAATTTGGCAATGCTTTTATACATACTTTTGTGACCAACGAGTTTCACAAAATAGAGGGATGTTAGGTGCATAAGGCCTTCTCAGTACAGACTCCCTGAAGAACCGAATTATATCTTTGATAACTCATACAGAGTTATGGACTTGCTGTATACTATTTAAATCATTAACTAATAGATTCAATTTATGAGAAGTTACAATGAAAGAACAGCAAAAGTTTGTATTTATTTCTTATAATGGCCTGAACTTCTTGATACTGTCCAGCCATAGCTGAGCATCCATCATAACCTTGACCAACACACTTGTTGGGATCAAGACCTTTGTTTTCCAGAAATTCGTCAATCGCTGTAGCAATTGTGAACTGAATAAAACCTACAAACTCTTCCCAAAATTCCATCCTGTTATTGTCAAAGAATCTTAACCCAACAGACAACTGTTCTTTTCCGGATACATCAGCCGTTTCATCAGTCAGTAGAGCAGTACGCTAAATGCGGATGCCTTCTTAGCCTCTCCAATGATACAGTCTTTGACCACAGCTCCACACAGATCAACGATTTCATTTTGTTGTGGGGACATGTAGGTTGCATTTTTCTTTATAACATTTTTTTCGAAATGACGTTTAAGCTCTTGATTACCGTCATCAATTCAAAATTTAATTAAATCTTCAAATACTCCTTCATGAAGGTCTTTTCCTCTCTAAGGTAAGTCATGTGTACCACAAAAAATGACTGTTAAAATAATCGGTAGCAAGATTTTCTTGTTTTCTTCAATAATTTTTTAGTGTCGAGTAACCATTTTTGCAGCCTTGTGCCATTGACTGAAAACATGGTTGTTACAAGAATCATGCATGTGCTTGAATCTTTGAAATGGCTTCACAATAAAAGATCCTAGAACACCCTTTACCGTACTTGTAGCTGGAGGGAACAAAACACAGTATTTGCAGAGACCTCCTCTTAATAATATTTAGCAAATAGTTTAGTGCGTTAACAAATTAGATTTGTTCGGTAAGTGTACGGAGCGTGCCCGTAAATAATTATACATAAGTTTGAACTCCCCCTCCTGATAAGTAATATTAAACCTGCACTGTAAAAGAGTGTAAAATAAAAGTAAAGTTAAAAATATACACTTACCTTTAAGGAATTTTCTTATATCCTTCACAATCTCAATAAAACTGAGTTCACTTTGAAGCGTGCGGTAAAGTGGTTGAATTGCAACTGATTACTTTCACATTCAAGAAAAAACACCAGCTGACCGACTCACTGAGGAGAGACAAGTAAAATGTGATTCAGCAAACTGCCGAGGAGCGGCCATCTTTATTTATAAATAAACGTCAGTCAGATAAAGAACTAAAGAAGGAGTTTTATTAATCTATCTATTAATGTATCTATAATTGAAGAGCTAATATGCAAACCGTGTTTTGTCCATGTTTTTTGAAACTGAGCTAATGATTGATTAGAATTCATCTGCTTCATTTCCCCTTGAAGCAACATTGCTTTTCAGTCAAAAGAAGCTTTCTCCTATTTAAATTTAATATTGAAAACTGGGTGTTTATGCAAAATGTGTTTTGTCCTCAGCTGGCTGTAATGCAAACCGTGCTTTGTCCAGCTGACCAATGGAGGCAGCCCTTTTGGTCACATGACTCCTTGTCTGTTGTTATTGTTTTTAGAGCTTTCCTGACCTCTTTGTTGTTAATCAAAGTGTGCCTTTCAGTGTTTTATCACTAATAATTAGTATTTTTGTAATGTTAATTGAAAAATTAGGGAACAATGTGATGAAGACGGAAGTGTAGTGATTGGTGAACACAGTGTCGGTAGCAGAAAGAGAAAATTCTCTGGATGTAAAAGGAAATCATTGAAAGAAGCTAGGTATGCTGCACCAAACAAACCCCTACTTTTTGAACCATGTAAACATGACAACGATAAGTTTGCCTGCATTAAATTTAGGCCTAGGGATTATAAAATATTCCATTCTAACTTTTATAAGAGACCCGACAAACAGAGGCAAGATAGCATAGTTGCTACTTTAGTCTCTACAAAAAAAGTAAAACGGCGAAGGGCAAGGCCTGCATCTACTAACAAGAGACAAAAACCAGGCGGGGAACACGAATACAATGTTTCTTACTTTTTACCAACATTGCAATTTGGTAAAATTCAAGTTTGCAAAAAGTTCTTTTTGTATATTGTGTCAGGCGTAGGCCGAACAAGGCTAAAAAATATAGTAAACAAAGTGTATTGTAGTGAGCCTATCGAAGAGAAAAGAGGAGGAAACAGAGTAGGTGACCGGAACAACTTGAAAAAGGAAAAAGTAAGGGAATTTATAAGCAAATTGAAAGGTACAGAATCACACTACAACAGGAACAAATCTAAGAGAATTTACCTCAGTTGTGACCTATCAATAAAAAAGCTCTGGCTTATGTACAATGACCAAGCTTCAGATGACATGAAAGTTGCCCAGTCAATGTTTAGAAGAATTTTTAACCCTAGAACCGGCAATGTTAACGAAAATGGATTTTTTGGCGTGTGCAAGCATTTATTCAAAAATTCGCCAAAAATAGTAAATTAACCCCAATCCAAAAGTGTTCCATAGCTTTTTTGTAGAGAAAGGTTCAAAGAATTTGTATATGCCAGTAAAAAAATTATAGATGTAAAATTTAGAAAGTTATTAGCTCAAGAAACAAAAAATGTTCAGTTACGAAAAATAAAAGTTCAACTTTAAGTCTACATAAAAAGTAGTAAACATTTTTTGTAATTTTTTCCATAAATGTAAAAAAGTTTCGTAATTTAGTTCTAAATAGAACTGTATAAAAACATTTAACATTTTCAAATTTCTTATTTTGAAAACACGAGATTTTATGTTCTTACTACAAGTCTGCTATCAAAAGTATGCCAAGTTAGAAACGTAATTTACTAATATATGCTGTGCACAAAAATAAAATATTATTATAACAAAGTGTAGAGAATAAATCAAAGAACTGAACTGTATACTTGTAAATTATCTTTTCATAAAAGTGTTTGACTTAGAAGTATTTGAATAACAAAAGTTAGAAAAATATTGTAAACTCTCGTCTGTACAAGTTGCGCGCGCATTCTCGTATGTCTCCCTATGCTATAAAAGTCCGTTACGCTACAGATTTGAACGTTATGTGAGACCGTATTAGCAGTCACTTTCCCACGGTCCTACACAATAAACTGTTCAAATATAGCAAATTTGGTTTACAGGGGAAGTTAGCTTGAAGAATTATCTTTACAAAGATACCAAAATATCTATAAAAAACTATTGAGGTCATAAAGATCTCACGTGAAATAAATAACGCTGTTTATTGGTTGGAAAACTGACCAATTGCAAGGGTCTACAAAACCCCTTCTTACTTCAATACTATTGGTCCGATTTTTGATTTGATGAAATTTTTGGATAGGGGAAATTGTGATGAATCCATCGGTACATAGGTTTAACTAAGACAACCTACTGGGCGGGTTTTAGAGATTGACAAAAGTTGAGTAATTTCGTTATGTTTTGTATGAATTTCCGGGCGCCGATTGATTTGTAGAAAACTAATAAACTGCAACGATGATTACATATGCAAATATACGATTTAGAAAGAAATTGTAAATACAAAAAATAAAGTTTGAAACATTTCCTTTCCAATGGTGTTTGTTTTTTTGGGATTGGAAGATTTTTAGTGGGTCAAATATTCAATACAATCACGCGTTACAAATGTGCTGTCATGATCGCACGTTTCGTGCGATCTGCCGGTTCTAGGGTTAATCAAAATTTCAACTTAGGGTTCAGGTCACCTGCCTCAGATGCATGTAGTCTTGTTATCTCTTAAAATAAAAAATAAAAAGTGCTGCTCATGGATCAACTGAAAAGCAAAGGTATATGGTTGAAAAAAGGATCCATACCCAACGAGCAAAAGCTTTTTATGAGCACCTCAAAGAAATTGACAGTGAAACTAATGTATCTCTTTGCTTTGAACTACAACAAATTCAGCCAATACCGAAGACGCCAATCAAAGAAGCATTTTATTCTAGACAAATCAATCTTTATAATTTTTGTATTACTGGCCTTAAAGACAAAAACCCAGCTTTTTATATCTGTACTGAAGATCAGGCTGGTAAAGGCAGCACGGAAATATCTTCAGCTACACTAAGCCACTTGTCATCTATGGATTTTGAAGGAAAGAGTACTCTGCGCCTTTTTTGTGATGGGTGTACTTCCCAAAACAAAAACAACATTGTTTTGAGAAGCTTAGTCCACTTTTTGCAAACAACTAAAACATCACTCAAGAAAATCCTGATTTTTTTTCCTGTGCGTGGACACAGTTTTCTCCCTGCTGACAGGGTGTTTGGCAGGGCAGAAATACTTCTCAGAAAGCAGCCCGTTATTCTTAGAATGGAAGATTACTTTGACATTTACAGAACAATCGGAGAAGTGAAGTACCTTGGCGAAGAGTGGAATCTGTTAAGCACTAAGGAGCTAAATGAATACTACAAAGACATTGACTCTATAAGCAAGGTAAAAAGAGTTGTCATTAAAGTAAGAGAAGATGGTGACAAAGTTGTGAGAGTTGTTAAAGGAAAACAAATTGTTGAGCCGAGTTGTCCTTTGAGAAGCCAACGTCAAGTAGTTGTGAAGGGAATGAACAACTACAGGTCAGTTAAATAGCTGCTGACGTACTAAATAATAATTTATTCTTGTTAGTCAGTGTTAAAGGCCAGTCATGAACCGAAGCACCATCACAATGGTCTCTTTTGTCCATGACTAGTCTGTGACTGTCAAACATAAGCATCTGACTAAGTATTTTTGAGGCCTATGTTTTAAATTTGTCTGAAAACATAATTTAAACTAACCAAATATAATATTATCCATACAATTTGTAAGGTCAAAGTAGTCTATGTTTTGAAAAAATTATAAAAGTTACAGTAAGCCAATTTCAATTAACATTAAAAACAATTATTATTTGAGATCCTTCTATTTTAGGTTTGAAGATGAGGATGAGAATTTTGTATCCCTGAGGAAAAAGAAGAATCTGAACTACAGCCAAGTTATTTTGAAAAGGGTACCTATTGGTCATGCGATTACAAAAGCCAAAAAGGATGATGTCGACAAACTTCTTAAAAAGATGTTTGATGAAAACTGGTCTGTTGGGGAGCCTCTGGTCGATGAAAGGTTATTTTGGTATAAAAACATTCTTTTTAATGCGCCGATCGCCGAAGAACACGTGGAAGAAGAAGAAGAGTGCGATTGCTTAGCCCATGAACGGTGTGGCTTACATGTGTAATGTTTACAGCATTGAACAGCAAACTCTTACTGATTGTAATGTTTCATTTTCAAAATAACATTAAACACATTTTAATTTCAAAACATGTTTTGTCCAAGTGCATTCCATTCAAAACGTGTTTTATCCAAAAGGTTCGTGCAAAATGAGTTTTGTCCAAACTTTATTGATTTTTTTTAATAATTAAATTATTATATCACTATATAAAACCTTATTGGGTATTTTTCTATCAGTGCACTTGAAAAGTTAAAAAAATTTCAATAAAATCTTTCCATTAAAAACCTTTTTAACAGTTTTTTGTGTTTCCTGAAAAGTTCGCAAACTGTGACAAAACACGGTTTGCATGTTAGCTCCTCAATTTCGTCTCTATAATAATATAAGCGGAGTAATGGTAATCAAAAGGACAAGGCTAACCAACATCGTATGTGAATGTGTATATGTGGTGCACAATACGAATAATATGATATTCAAGTAGATCAATGGCGCCTATTTTTGTAAAATAATAAAATTTGTCTAAAAATACCTGGCTCTAGGGGGGACCAAGGCCCCCCCTGCCCCTCCCTGACTACGCCCCTGGCCCAGATACCTTATATTTGGGATCATAGCTTAGAAGTTAGATAAGCGAGAGGTATATGTGACCGGCAGAATGACATCACCTACAGAATGTTGGCTTATCTCTAATAGAATGCTGACTGCAAGGAAACAGGTTCAAGGTTTCAGGCCATGTACAGTTTGAAGCATTGCTAACTGTGATTGTATAAATCTAATAAAAACTTTGAGATTGAATTGAATTTTAATGACTTTAGGTGTTAAATAAACGGAAAATACTTTTGCATGACGTTATTACATAATATTTGGCATAGAATAAAAGATTTTTTCAATAAAAATAAAAATATATTTTTATAAATAACAGACGTTTACGATAAGAATTAGAATTGTAGCCTTGAATACCAAAGGCTATGAGCAGTGTTTTTGGGACTTCTTGAATTCTCATGTAGGGTTCAAATTGAATTGAGTAGGTTTTGAACACATGCTTATATTGCAACGTAAAGATGCAACTTCTGGCGGTATCAAAGTGTGATCCGAAAGACACATAGAGTTATAGACTAGAAGAGTCTATTTAAAAGGCTAAATAGTTAATGTTAAAATAGTAGTTAGTTTGTTTTCCTTTAATTGTTTAATAAAAAAAGTGTTGATAATAAAAGGAGATTTAATAAAAGTCAAAATGAGTAAAACTTAAAGGGGTAAATAGGAATAAATAAAAAGGCATGTTTGTTAATAATAACTTTGAGCGTATATTTAATATCGAAATAGTTTGGATAATAAATAATCTACATATATAAAAGCCAAATACCACTCGCTCACTCACTGACTCATCACGAAATATCAAAAACTACCGAACGGATTGGAAAGAAATTTGGGTGCTCCTCTAGGGCCATAGGTGCTCACTAAGAAAGGGTTTAAAAAAATTCGAAATCTTAGGGTGGGTTTGGGGTGGTCAAAGTTACTAAATCACGATTTCTCCAAAACTGCAAAACGGATTGGAACAAAATTTAGCATGTAGCTTCTTCTAGAGCCATAGGAGCTTCCTCTAGGGCCATAGGTGCTAACTAAGAAAGGTTTTTAAAAAATTCGAAAATTTAGGGGGGTTTTGGGGGGACAAAGTTACTAAATCACGATTTTTCTAAAACTACTGAACGGATTGGAATGAAATTTGGTATGTAGCTTCATCTAGGGCTGTAGGTGCTGGCTAAGAAAGGGTTTAAACAAATTCTAAATTTTGGAGGTTTGGGGGTGTCAAATTTACTAAATCACGATCTCTCCAAAACTACCAAACGGATTGGAATGAAATTTGGTATGTAGCTTCCTCTAGGGCCATAGGTGCTCGCTAAGAAAGGGTTTAAAAAAATTAGAAATTTTAGGGGTTTGGGTTAGCTAGTAATTGATAATAGACAAAAGAATGTTTTTTATAAAGCGGAATTTTTTGATTGAAAGAATTTTTGCGTTTTCAGTTATGATAAATGAAGGATTTAGATGTTTTGGTAATTGAGGTTAATTTGCAAATGTGATTAATAAAAGTTGGCATAATAATAAAAACAAATAATTTAATTTTAGTTGGAAAATGTTGGATTTAAGAAAAAAATAAGTTTTAAAATGTTGAGATAAATAATATGATAATATGGGGTTGATAAATATTGAAGAAAGGATGATTTTTGTATGCACATAAATATGGAAATGAATTTTGAAGATGAATAAAATGTCAGTTAAGTGAAATAATAATAAAATATTAGTTTTTTATTTGACGAATATTGAAGAAAATAGTTTACAAGTAAACCTGAAAAAGTTAAGATGTATAATAAATAAGTACATAGTTTGAGAATTTTTGTAAAATAAACTGTTTTTTTAAAAATAAATAGAATATTTTGTAGTTAAGAGTATGACTGTTATTTGGATTTGTTGGAAAGAACATACATACACTGATTTGATCTTAAATAAAGGGTTGTTGGTTCCTTTCCATTTCCTGGCACTTAATTGCCAAATTTTATAGCAATCCACCTAAACTTTTCACACTTGGAGACATTGTAATTTCAATTAATGCGTAGTCCAGATAACAAGTTTGAAAGTGATTTTGTACAAATGAAGTAATAGTTAATTGTGATAACCAATGGTGTTAGTTGTCTTCGTTAAAAGTATTGTTGAAAATTGCTAAATCGTTAATAATGAAGAAAACAATTGAATGTTAAGAGTTTTTTTTTTATAGCATGGAAGAATGAGTGAATGAAGTAATAAATAAGAAATACAAATTAGGCTTTCTCCAACAAATAGAGAGAACATTGTAAGTTTATAAAGGAAACATTTATAGAGAGAACATTGATAGGAGAGTTTATAGAGAGAACATTGATTATTATAACACGGAAATCTATAGTAATGAAAAAGAGAGTTTTTAATTGAATAATAAAATAGAAACGTATTGTAAAAGGAAAGTATGCAATTTTTTTTGTAGTTGTAATGAAATAAATATTAATGTACCTATAAGAGTAAAATCAAATTATTTATAAGGAATAAATGGCAATCTTTAAAGAATAGTTAAGGACTACAGGTACGATGAAATAAATAAATGAATTGTAATAACCAATGGAATTATGGAATTGTTGTGGTTGGAAAACTGTTAATATTGAGTATTGCTAAATTGCTAAATCGTTAATAATAAATGAGAGTCTACTCACGGGCCGGGGGGGGGGGGGGGGGGGGGGGTTTGAAGAAGA
This sequence comes from Philaenus spumarius, assembly GCA_018207615.1. NCBI lineage: Eukaryota > Metazoa > Arthropoda > Insecta > Hemiptera > Aphrophoridae > Philaenus > Philaenus spumarius. Next base: position 199,219 of record JAGFPH010001822.1, read on the forward strand.
GAGTTAATAATGAACATTAGTTGAAATGGTCGTATTTTGTTATATAAATGAGTAGTATGAATTAAAGTGGATATACGACATGATTAAATTTAAGAAGTTTGATTTTACAAAATAAATTGGCATTTATGTGAAAGTTAATGTATTATTATTGTAGAAGTTGTTTTTATGAAAAAGAAATCGGCGTTTATGTGAAAGAAAACGTATGAGTATAGTATAAGTGGAAATAATTGAATATGGGTATTGAAGTACTTGTCTACGATAAAATAAGAAATATTTAAGAAAAGTTGTATATATTTAAGATTCATGTTGTTTGGTACTAAGTCACGGTTGTTTAATTAACAATAAGTTACCTTATATGGTTCCGCCACTTGACTTCTTTCTTCTTTTTATCCTAACACGTTTCAAAGCTTTTGCTTAATCTTCAGAGTGTTTCACTCAATATGAGTTCGTCAATACTTTAAAATTTACAGCTACAGTGTGAAACAGTGCCTACAGTGTGTGTCGCGTTGTTTTATGTGTTTGTATAAATATTTTATGTGTGTCCTTTGAGACATTTATATATTTTCAAAATATTAAAATTATTTTATGTTAGAAGTGGGCAGAACTTATCTGATAAGAATGAATACCGACAAAGACTGCGGTCTAAATATAATAGAGATTTGCCTCGTCCGTTCAAAGAAGCTTTTTTGAAATTCTATTTGCATTCTGGACCAAATATTTTTAATAGGATGCCCACATTTATGTCTTAGGACATAAAATCTAAGATGAAATTTTTAACACAACTAAAAACCTGGTTATTTTTTCTGGTTGATGTGGAGTGTTTTTTTTAAAGTGCTTGTTTGATGTTGGTAAATCTGTGTCATTCGTTAGTTTTGCTGCTGTTGTTAGTTTTTTAGTTATTAGGATAATTTTAATTTTATATCAATGTCTACAGGCTGCACTTTCAAAAATTCGCAAAATTTTTTGAATTTGTTTGCATATTTCTTTTTTTAATTCATATTGCATTTAATAAATTCCACCTTTTAATCTTATGTAATAGCGCTTTATTTAAAAAAATGATAGTCTTTGTTAGCACATTAGGAGTTTTCTTTAGTTCTTTTGTTAGAGAGTCCGAAACAGGCTGAGCCTATAGAGTTTCCTGCATTTTTAATAGATATTGTTGTATAGTTTATTTTTATTTTTAGTTTTGTAAGTTTAATTTAATTTTGTAATTCAAATGTTGATAGATACTGCATTATATGTCCTGTATTATAATGTACTGTTATCTCTGTGAAAAATAAAGATTTTTCTTTCTTAAAAAAAAAAAATCATTTTGTGATTTCATAGCACAACTGTAAAATGTTGATTTGATTGCAAGGTATTGCATAAAATGTTTACAAGTGGAAATATGAGTCAGTTAAATAACTGAAAGAGGGTGTAGGGCAATGGCACTGGATACGTAATCACCTGGTCATTAGCTGATTTTAAGTTTGGAGCCTTTGTAAAACTTCGACAGAAGGCACAACCCACAGGGAAAACGCCATCGCTGGAAGAGCCGGACTGGCAGCGAGGGTCCGTTACAATTGTATTAATATTTATATCCTTGTTTCAGGGGAACTTAAATACTTCAAAATGGCATCTATCAGACAATGTTTGAAGTTATTTAAAACAACCAATGTTAACAACTTAGTGAGGAATTTCTCCTCTCCTGCAAGCAAATTGGTAAATGTGACAATAAATGATAAGACTGGTGAGTTTAAATTATATTTCATTTTTAAATTAACCTTTCAAACTTTAACTCTTATTTATAAATTCTGTGTTATAATTTTTTAATTATGTAATATTTTCATTACAATTTAAATCTATTGAGTTTAGATTGTTTCAATTTTTGTAAAAGTCTTAACACAAACCTTACATATTATTATAATTTGACCTATTGTTCTTTAACCCTTTCCACTCGAGAGTCGGGGCAGCCCCGTACCCTACTAATCCGCACGAACTCCTATGTCGGGCGAGCCCCGAACTCGCTATGATAACGTTCTTTGATTGCATTTGAACAGACATAGTTACTTTGATGACCGCTATTGTTGAAGTTTGAGATGTGCTGCTATCTGTGGAATTTTTTTAGGACCATTTGAATTCAGTTTCTGTGGTAAATAAATCTTAGAAAATGTAATGTTTGCCGTCTTTGGCCGGTCTGTAAACAGCTGTCTGCTCTCGCCATTGTTTGGTTCCTACTTACTACACAGCGTTTTAGTGAGCTTACCTGTTGTTTAGTTTTGTTGTACTAGGTTATCGTGTGTAATTTCACAGTTTATTTTTGAATATTGTTCTTTTTATTATAATAATGATTGTTGTGAAATAAAATGAACGAAGAAGACGTCAGTTTGTTACAAAATGACGTTAGTGGCGACAGAACTTTTGTTTCGAACCTGAGTGATTAAAATATTACCAATCAGTTTTGAAAAAAGCTTTTCTTACTAGTTTTGATCTACAAAATACTGTTGTTAAGCAATATAAATAGTTGAGGCAATTTTGTACAAGTTGGTGTCAAAACTAATTGTTTTCATAAAAACTAATTTTTTACAAAAAACTTGTTTTTCAATTAAAATTTTTTTATAATTTATTATTGTGTCTAAAACATGTGAAAACCACTTAATTTTGTTTATAATGATATAGACAACAAAAAACAAGCAACAAATATAGGTCTTCCCATTGAAAATTTTTCCAAAATTCTTGTTTATTTCGGGTTTTTTGTTACAAATTTATATTTTTTTCAATAAATAAAAATTAATAACATATATTTGAAAATAAAAATATATGTTTTTTTCATACCAATCTATACTTTAGTCATAGAAGAAACTACAAAAAAAAAATCAGCCTTTTAGAACTGACAGAAATACTTTTTTGTAGTAAACATGTTACAGTGCAATATTCGCTCAAAATTAATCTGACCTGATAGCAACACTAGGTCCCCAGTAATTCGAGTGGAAAGGGTTAACCCAAACGGTAATATATATAATCACAACCATCTCTTCTGTAAGTAATTTACAAAATAAATGTATTTCTCGTGTTTGAGACTTTTTATTGAAAGTAGTTTAGAAAGATTCAAGATAAACGCTTCTGCCTTCCAATAATTTAATCCTGTCATTTTAATAAATTTTCATAAGTTATAATAACTACATCTATTTCACCTTTTAGATGTAGTTTACAGTTACAATGAAAAAATGGTCTTATAGTTGCAGGCCTATAATATGGCCATAGGTCTTATTGATGGTGAAGAATAAAAATCTCCTAATCCAAAACAGTTGTTTTTCAGGAAAATTAATAAATAGTTCATCATACAATTATTTTTGGTTGTATGATTTATTAGCTTTAGATTAATATCTATATTAAAGACCACTAAAGAATACTGTTGCGTGTCGGCCAATAGGATGGGCGTGCAGCGTTGCCATATCTACTAGTCTTGAACACTGCAGGTATTTACCGCTCGAGGCTTGAGTGCACAGTTTAAAGAATTATAAATGCGTTGAGTCAGTCGCGTTCAGTTAGAAGCGTGGGAAGAACGTGACGACGTCGCACTAAGGCGATTGGAGCTTTCAAGGTCTCGGTGTACACAAGCCCGTCCCCGAATGGTATTCTTTCATGGTCTTTACTTTAGTCTTAGCTATGAGTAAAATATTTTGTTAAAATTTTTTTAAATTAATAGTTTTTTGTATTATACTTTTACTTTAATATTGGATTTGGGGGTTTTTGGTATACTGAGGATAACACAGCAAAATGAATAAAAAATCTGTTGACCATTACATTTAAAAAATATATATATTTATTCCCAGGGCCATTCTGAGTTGTGTTGGCTCCTGGGGCAGGATGTTTCAGCACCCCATCCCCCCACAAACAGTTGCATATCAGATTGCCAGTCTTCTCTTGAAACCACGCTTTTATACAGCAGAACATTTTCTAAAGTATACAAATTGTTGTTCATTTGCTCATTATATTATACTTTTAATTGATTAGCAAATGTGCCATGACCAATCGAAGTATTTTCTTTCAAGCGTAATTCTGCTTCAAGCCATTGCGTCATGTATTTAAAATGTTTGGAAGTGGTTTTAATCGAACAATTCAAGGCGATCTGTAGCATGCTTCCAATCATTAGATTCACTTTTTTGGCCAAGCTGTGGTTTAGATTTGGACTCAACAAACAATATAACACAAAAACAAAATATAGAGCAATTTTCACAAAGTAAACCAACCAATGGTGCCTTAATTTTTCGCCATTTTCAGCACATCTATGTAGGAAGTTATTGGCAAAATGTATACTTTAGTTGTTCTTTGAATATTAATGATCAGCTTTAATAGAAGTACGATTCCTTTTAAATCAACCTCATCTCTCTTCCTCTTTTTAAGGCACTCCGTCCAAGAAGAGGGATCTGCAGAAAGGAATTTAAGGCTGCATCCTTTCTCAGATTGCCGTATTTAGAAAAATATTTGCTAACAGTTTGTTAATTATTATCATCAGTATTACCAGTATCAGCACAAAGTGGCACTGGGATGATGTCACATAGTCCTGACGTCTCGCTAGACGAAGCTGCTAAGCTTAATTTAATAGTATTGGTTCCAAGTTACTCTCTTTCATTGCTTGATTTATGGTATCTTTGTCTAAAGTTGTGGATTAAAATTGTGTACCCTCTTTATTATTATACATTTGTTGTAAATTATTTTGGTTATATTCCTTGTACATTATTTCATTTTTTGTATTCCATTTAGTTTCATTTGTAATACGACATGTTATTCCGTTACATACTGCTTCTACAAACTTCAAATCTATTATATTTTCATTTATATAAATTTGTATTTCATTTGTTTCGAAATTTAAACTCATTTTCCATTTACTTATCATATCCATCCCTATAATAACTTGTCTTATTAAATTATTGACTAAAGATTGCATCCACATTATTTGATTTTCAATGTTGAGTTGTACCATAATACATTTAAAAAAAAATCCTTTTAGTTTTAGCTTCCACTGCTATAGTTATGTGTAGGCTAGGGGCTGGTAGCTCTTCCAATTTCCCTATTTCCTGTTTATTTTCTTGAAACCATTGCTCAGAAATGCATGTCATGTGAACGAGTGTGTAGTTCCTTCACATCTTCCCGTTGCTGCAGTGATTCAAATTCTGCAATGCTTTGAATGTTTTCCTCGAAATGTTCTGACAAACATGTTATAATTTCGTCTTCAGTCATGGGTGGTTGCATCGCTCTCAAAGTTATTATCCGTTCTGTAAAATACTCCGCCCTACTTAAATTTCCATTAAGCCAATATTTTTCGATGTCCAACCATTGCTTGATTCCCCGCTGAACAACCCTACTCAAACATTTTCTCTCAAAAGCTGTCTGGAAATCTGCCCATGTCCTTTTTTTCTCCAACCAAAGAAAACCATCTTGCAGCGTGTGATTTTAGACATGTTTCAATTATGTCTCTTATCTGATCAACCGATTCTCCTCCTGGATTTATTCCCCTCTTCTTTTCGAAATAGCGCTGAATCTTCAATAAATATTCCTTGGGGTTATATTCCCGTCTATGAAATTTGG